>ML685767.1:29638085-29719036 GCA_007922175.1 Pelusios castaneus
GGTGGCAGCAGAAGCTCCACCAGAGCTTCTGCCGCCACCCGATCCCCGATGTCAATTTCACTGCTCAGCTAGAGCAGTGAAATTGACATATTTGATAGCTCCAATGTCCCAGAGTGACCCGGTTTGGCACTCTGGGACATTTCCGGAGGCTGTCTATTGCGCAAAACGCGTCCACACAGGCTGTACCACGGAACAACTGTTCCATGGTAAGCCTTACCACCCTCGTTTAGGTGGTTTACATGTTGCGTGGCAAGAGGGCTGTTGCCGCGCAACAAGAAGTTTTAGTGTGTGGACGCTTTCATTGTTATCGCGCGGTAAGGAGCCTTACCGCGCGATAACTTTGTAGTGTGTACAAGGCCTTAGTAGACCGTTACTAGTTTTTATACAAGAGCTAATTGCTGTTGGATTTTTTTAGGAGATAAATTATGGAGATATGTTTGTGAAAGATTATAATTTAGAGAGGCTCACTCATAAGGGACAATAATGCATTTTGAGATGTCTCCTGTAAGTAGCGGAGTGGAGAACACAGTGTAGCAACATACAGGAGTTAACCATATATGCTGTCTAATTTTGGGGGCTTTTTTAAATAGAAGTTTTATTCCTTTCTCATTCATTGGTTTTCTGTTTAATGAACCCCAAGCCTACAACAGTTTCCAGTGGAATTTTGTGAAAATTGATACAATCCTGCAAAGCAGTCAAATTGGTAAATTCTTATGAAAAAAGTTTTTGTTGAAATTTGATCAACCAGCTTTAGATCTTACTCTGATTTGTAAATCAGGTCAACGTGACTCTAGGTTCATATAACCTGCTGACTCTAGGTTCATATAAGGTTCATTTGCTTTAACAATTTCTAGGTTCACCAGGAAATGCTGTTTTGGTTTTCTTTAATTCCTAAAGAATTTTGGTTTTAATGTCCTAAATAGACAATTTAGAAATTGGAACCAATGAAATAAAGGTGGTTCACTTTCTATACACTTCAGCCCCTGAAACTTTAGTGGCAAATGTTGTTTTCTTAGAAGAACATGAACCTTCCAGAAATATTTTTAAAGATAGAAAAATACATGAATAAGACCATTAAGACTCTTTTTAATTTTTTCCATATAGTTACAAAGCATTAAGAAGAATACAGTTTTGGTAAACTGATCACTCTTTTGGATATAAAATTTTTTTGCACACCATAGTGGTATTTAATAATGTTTTCCCCCATGTTAATAATATTGATTTGGCTGTTACAGTCATAATTTGAAGACTTGCCTTTGTTTCTGTTAGTTGACTTTCCACATTATATTAAACTGGTTAATTAGAGTAGAAAAGGTTAATTTCTGTAGCAAAGATGTGGCCTGGAATTATGTTGTTAAAGAGAAGAAGCATTCAGCTAACTGAACTGTCACCATTCCAAATGCTGTTTAGGAGTTCAAAAACATTACTTAATACTGATTACAGAAAACAGAAAAAAAATGAAAACCCCCAAATTCTCCTGCATAGGAAAGCTTTGAAACCATTATGAGAGGAAAAAGAGAAACAGGGAAGTGTGGGATAGGGTGATCAGATGTCCCAAATATATGGGGACAGTCCCCATATATTTGGCTTTTACTATTTTACTATTACTCTCCATCCTCATCCCGATTTTTCACACTTGCTATCTGGTCACTCTAGTGTAGGAAGAGGAGCTGAAGCTTCAGAAAAAAATAAATGGCTATTTTGCAGAACAGATTGTTTATCCTGCTGCTTATGTGGACAGCCATATACTTCTATCTCAGCCACTGGTCAGAACCAGTGCTTCTTAGGGGATACAGCAGAAGGCCTGATCTGCTTTCTGCAGTGGCTGAGTAGGTTCACTCACATTTCTAGCCTCAGGCTTTAAATATTAGACACATCAAGGAGATACGCATGCATTACCAAAATAGACATGGTTTTGAAGAGGGTTCAATGAACTCATTGTCAGAGTGCACAGATGCTCTTGAAGAAAATGGATCAGTTTTTTTTTTCCCCTTGTGGAA
Organism: Pelusios castaneus; assembly: GCA_007922175.1. Lineage (NCBI taxonomy): Eukaryota > Metazoa > Chordata > Testudines > Pelomedusidae > Pelusios > Pelusios castaneus. The sequence goes on from ML685767.1 coordinate 29,640,086, forward strand.
GATGCTTTTCTCTGGAAGAGACTTGTAGGTCCTGCTGCTATCACATAACCCAGTACAAGCAGCTTTTCCACTCTGGGTATGCTCCTGCCATCCCTCCTTTCTCCGACAGACAGACAGACAGATACATACATACATACATACTGTAAAGCAGAAGACTACGAACTAAGCAAGGTGGAGTCTGCTGTTTGATCACTGACTGCTGATACCAGAGCCTATGGGTCTGAGTTGAGCTTCATATTTTGAATTGGGTTATATCTCTGAAGCAGTGCTGGGTGACAGGGTATTTGTTGTGGGGAGACAAAGCCAAAGCCATAGACTTTGTGTTAGGCTAACTGAGACTGGGAGTTGAAATGATAATAGTGGGAAAACTTCATACATCTGTGTGTGGGATGCCCCTTATTATTATGAGTGGCTTTATAAAGGGGAAGGTTCCACCTCCTGAAGATAGACTGGAGGATCCAGAATCCATTCTAAAACTGCCATTAAAGCTCTTTTTCAATACAGTGTGAAGATTAGCACATGAAAAAACATAGACTAGCTGCACTGGATTCAAGCACCATATTGCTGTTGGCGTACAACCACCATGCATTTGCTAGATTTCTTTCTTTCTGGTCCTTGAATCTCATTCTGTGAGTACCTGATATTTCTTCCACATCCTCACATGCCTGAATATTTCTCTATAGTTGCTGAAATCTGGCCCCTCGGTTTTAACTGGCAAATAGTGAAGGGGTAAATTTCCCTCTGGCATGAGAATGTTAATCGATCAAAAAACTGTTTGTTACTGTAAGGGCATATTTACATAAATGCAGAATTCCACTTCAAACTCTGTCTGACACATTTCCCCTTTCCCAAACTTGTTACTCATTTGGTGTTTTGTTTTGTGAGAGAAGCAGAGAATCTTTGTCCTGTGAGTATAATTTATATATGACTTTTTTTAAAGCCAAGCTAGTGACAGACTAGCACAGTCATGTAAATGTGTTCAGATTCTACTACCTTCCACCCTATGCAGATTAATTGTAAGCAATGGAATCGCACAAGGTGTAAACTGGTAAAACTTAGCCTGTGATATCTATTAAAACATCGATATTAGAAAAATGGTGTGTTATAACTTCACCATTAAAAATAACATAACCATGCTCTAGGGCTCAATACATGTACAAATTTACAATTAAGAAACCAAATTAACCTTAATAGGCTTTTTCCTTCTCTTGTCTATCTAAATGACCAATCCATTTCTTAACATGCCTCTTTTGTAGATTTCACCCTTTTAATACAGCTACATACTACTTTCCCCATCTTGGCTTTTTGTGTGTGAAATATTTTAGAATCTAATTAATTTTGCCATTATTTAAAACACTTACCTAGAGAGGACAACAAGCCAAATTTTCACCATCGGCCTAAATTTTATGAATTGGCTTTCTCTATATACATATAAACTTCCAACCAGCTAATTGCAATGTATATCTTCAGTATTAGAGTTGTCTGTGGTTAACATAATAGGATCCCGCATTATCAGAAATCTGGAATTAAAAAAAACTTAAGAATTATCTAACCTAAATTTAAAGTGAATTTGGTTACTTAACCCTATATCTATAAAGGCCAATTTAAAATTATGAAATGTATTAGTGCATGCCTTACCGATGTCCTCAGAAGGCACAGCCATAATTATCAAATTATTAATTACTTGTTAAGGCTCAGGAAATGTGAGATGTTTTCCAGACTTTCAAGAGGAGACAATGCTTGGATGCCTAAAGTCTTAGGACAGAGAATCAAACAGAGGTTAGAGATAAGGGATCAATGACAAGTATTTATCATATGTAGTACTGAGGACAGCCAGAAGCTATTTTTAAAGTGTTACTACATATGTACAATGTTATATATATATATAAATTTTAAGTTTACTACCTTTATGAAACAGTTACTCCACTGCCTCACTGTGAGTCTCCAAATCACTGGAGTTGAATGTTCCGTGTATGTGCAGAGATCAAAGAATGTTTCAGTAATTCATTCCTAATTGAAAACAGCTAAAGCAGAAGGCTATTACAAACATTCTCTTTCTCAAAGTAGAGCGCAACATACAGTACCTTTACCCAGTACCTCTAAACACTGCAAAAATGTTGTTTTGCAAAATTGTAGGCAATTATGTAAAATACATCTTGTGCAAACAGTTATGCAAACTAAACTACAATTAATATATGTATACATATAAAGCATAAAAGGAAAACAGCAATTTTCAGTGACATTTTAAAAAATAATCTAAAAAGATTCAAATGCCTTTCCATCTAACCATTAGAATAACAACAGAATGAAATTCACTCACCAGTCATAATTTTTATTTGTTTCCACTGGCAACTATACTCTTGCTCTTACGCAGTGAAACATTAAAAGGTAAAATGTTAAGATAAAAAACCCCCAGAACTGTACTTGCTCTAAAATCCATTAATTGCAGCATTGACTGCTTTGTTGTAGCCTTCCTCATGGGAAAGTATGAAATCCCAGGTTAGCAAGATCAATTGTTATGCAAGCTGCTTTTGATTGGTGGATTATTTGTAAAATTGTATGATAATGCCTCATTTTCAGCTCAGAACATTAGTTATGAAGTTCAGCATTAGTGATTCCAGTTTTTATGCATTTCCTCCAAATCATCTCCATTTCTAGACCGCTTCCTACAGTCTCAGTACTTACAAAAAATTCCTAGGTAGGTCATGATAACACTAAAGCAGACATGATATCATCAGAGGCAGAAGCTGTTGCCACCTTGTGAACAGTAGCAGTAGATTGTGACATCACTCACTTTCTCTTTCCATGTCATTGTGTATGTTGTCTTGGGATAGGAAAGAGGGGATGGGAGAGAAAGAGATAGGAGCAAGATCTGTAACTGAAAGTAGCCATAGGAGATGGTGATTGTGGTCTAGTTCTTTTGAGAGGCAGGAGCAAGAGTTAGAGGAGCAGGCTTTTTAGGTGGCCTCTAATAGTTCCCCAGTAGATAACGCATCTTGAACTGTCTGTGTGGGGTGGGAGTCTTACTCCCAGTTGCAGTGCAGAGTTACCCTGAGAGGCTGAAAGAAGATATTTTTAATGGAGTCAGAGGGAGAATATGAATCCCAGGAAGCTTCAACTCTTTTTTCCCCAAGAGTTGTCTAGGTCAATGATTTTCAAACTTTTTTTTCAGGACCCAGTTGAAAAAAATCATTTATGCCCGTGACCCAACAATTACATCTTTGAGCAATGCATTCCAGTCTTGTGGCAGCAGCAGCAGGGGGTGCCGCGACCCCATACTGAGGTTCTGTAAGCCAATACCAGGTCCTGATCCGTAGTTTGAAAACCACTGGTCTAGGTGAACCTTCAAACCATTTCCAGACTGTATTGAAGATGACCCCTGTGGTCTATGCAGCAAAGACTCTAAATCAGGAGACTCTGATACATCTTCTTGATCCCATAGTGGTCCTCCACTCAATCCCTGCAGTAAAGTTCCAGAGTCTGGCATTGCAGGAATGGCTTGAGACACCTTTCAAACCAAGGGAAATCAAATCCAGGCCTGTAATCCATCTATATACTCCATGTAATTGTGTCAGTTTTCCTTCTTTCTCCTCTACTATGGCACTACCCCACACAAAAACGCATTCTGAGCAACTTTTACCCGTATGCTTGATGGTGGAGGATCCCCAAGTAAGATATGTTAACAAGAAGCTATCAATTTACTGTTAACATTCAAGACACTCCACCGTGTACCAAGAATAGCCTTCACCCTGCCCTGCCAGCGTTTGCCTTACAAGAAAAGTAAAGCCTTTAGAATTGAGACTTGTGCATTCATTTTGGAGCCAGCTTATTAAGCTCACTTAAGAGGCCTCAATGAAATGTAATAATGACCAGCCTGTAATTTGTGAGTTGCTCATTCCTCTGTCTTAGTGTTTATATGGAAAACTAATGGATGAACTATTTGTTTTGTGAAGTTTTGCTGCCCCCCCTTCTCTGTCCCTTTCCCCAACAAACTTCTCCCTTATTGACTTGCCCTTGGTGTTCTTACTGCGTATAGTCTGCCTATCTGCCTCATTGACTCCTTGGAATAGAGTCTGAGTGGTGCAGCATAATGAACTTATTCTAAGTGGCAGGGATGCTCCAGTTGCACGTGCCTTAATGGGAATCACCTGGTAGTTAATGACACTAGATCTGATTACCAGTAAAGAGAATACCACAAGATTAAAAACTCATGTACCAATGAACCCAGCCCCCTTCAAAATTTTGTCTAGCACTACCAGTTCAGCCTTGATCCCATTTTAAGTCAGTGAATCGTAGCTCCCACCAATGGCTTCACTATATAGTAACCTTCCCAATTATGGTGTCATAGTAGTATCCAGAATGTAGCTCAGATACTGTAACAATCTACAGTATCTCTTCATAAATATTTACTTTTAAGTTACGTGGTAAATTTGGACCACCAGAATTTTGTTTCTAGAATGGCTTTCCATGGCAACAATAACATGTGTGACAGTGGCCATTGGATGAATAAAAGCTTTGAAGGTTTCCTGTGAATTGCTCTTTCTAACAGAGCACTAAACCTCCCAAAGATCATCAATGAAACATTCCTAATGAGTAGTAAGTGTCACTGAAAATCATTTGTCAAGCAATATGACTAACATCACAGGTTGATCTCATCTCTTTGGGCTTCAGTTTATTTAATGTGTCACACTTTGTCTTATATTACACCTCAGCTGTTCATGTTTTAACATTTAAATGTCTTGCTTCCACTACATTTGATACTGTAGTAGTGCAGTAAGCTGCATTTTACTGTTAGATGGTTTTCTTTTTATATATCTTACTTGATGAGGAAGAGTCATTGTAAAGTTTGTCAGCAAGATCAATCTGCTTTAAATGTTTTGCATATTAAACTGTTTTGTTCTCATTTGGAATATTCGATTCCATTATAGATGGATGTGACCGGGGCCTCCTGGGATACCCTCCTGGAAATACAAAAATCAGGGCAAGCTGCAAAACCGGGAGCCAAACTCCCCACACACTGATGGGTGGTACTTAAACCAATCTCCCTATCAGTCTCAAACAGGCTTCTGGTTCCCCACACTGGGTACCAAGAAATCTGCCCAAAATAGAAACAGTTCCCTTTATTGCACTCCAGCTCCTCCGGCTCCCACCTAGCCACACGGTCCCTTAAAGAAATAAGTTCTCCTGACCCCAAAGGGCCAGCCACAGCACACAGGACAATATAGGTTTGGATCTTACCCAAAATACCACACTGGTAGCCAATCCTTTAGCAACTACAACTAAAGGTTTAATATAAAATGAAAAGAAACAAAATATGAGAGATGTTAAAGGGTCAAAGCGAATCACATACATACAAATGATTTAAAGTTCATGAAAAGCAGTTTGCAGGCTTGTTCCTCTGGAGTTTGCAGGCTTGTTCCTCTGGTAAACACCCAGCACCAGGGTGGGCCTCAATCCTTTGTTCAGTCTCAGAGGAATAGTTCCAGAGATGGGTGTTGGCTGTAGACTGGGGACTTGAGAGCAAGATGGAGTCTGGGCTGCTGCCTTTTATCACCTCGGGCCTTCTCCATGCTGTGTGCAGTTCTTTCCAATCAAACTGGAATTGAGTCACATGTTCAAGTCCTAGTGGCTCAACAGGTTTTCTCCTTCAGCCCATTGTACTGGGGAGCTTCCTTAATGGGCCATTAAGGGGACAATGGCTGGGTAGACATTCAGTCTGGGGAATTTCCCCAAACTCACACCAGTTAAAATATAAATATAACAATCATATTCCTCACTTCCAATACCACTACAATTCCTGCACATAAACTATATAATCATTCCCAACAAATTATTACCTTTCTATTGACACCAAACATGGCATAATTTCTATGAATTATAACAATTATAAAATATTAATACAAAATAATATCATAAATGGTTCCCTAAACCCAGACAGCGTCACAATGGACATGTCATTACAGTTTAAGTAATATATCTTGTGACTCCTGCTGTCCAATTAGGGTCAAAGACTATGTTGTGTTCATGGAGAATGCAGCTGTACATTCAGTCAAGTATTGCCCTATGTCAATGAAAAGAATGCTCCTTGACATCAATAACATTGTTGTCAACAAGAGTTCTGTGCATCTATCAAAAGCAATATATGCCGTTTACAGTGAAATATTCAGTTGTCTTTCTGTGAGTAAGTTGACCAATCCAATATCAGTCATTTTCTATTTTCCCCTTATATTCCATTTTAAACCAAAATGCAATATTTTTGACCCAAAAAAGACAGGCACACACTACTTAGATAAGGGATGTCAGACAAATCAGAGATACAAAAGTGATTTTTAACTAATTCATATTCTTGCTGTTAAGTCTGAAGCAGCCTTATCAGTTAAAATCAAAACAGAAAAAAATGGAAATAAATGGGATTTCTTTTTCCTCAGATACCTACTGACTCACAAAGTTCTTGTTGCCTTTGTCATTTAATGCTGTGAAGATATCTCAGATCATGAGCTGAAGAATGGGGAAAACCTGTTTTACTTCAGAAAAATTTTTTTGTTGAGGTACATTTTCAGTGTACATACCAAGGATAAATGATAGTATGGGTCTGACCCTATACATATTTTAATATGTTCAAGGCCTACTATCATTTGGGTTTTAAAATAAAATTGTAAGTTCAGTAATAAATCATAACCACCACCCTACATTTTGTACAGAGAAATGACAGACGTTTCCACACCTAGCTGTGGGAGAATTGAAGATAGTTATCAGGCAGATTTAAATGTATATGCTCCTTATATGCTGTGCAATCACCAATCGCTAGCTCCAGTTTGGGTGCTCTGTAATTGGCTGTTATGCTAAATCAGAGAGAGTGGGGTTTTTTACTCTTACCTTTTGTCTTGGGGCATTAAGATTTTAAATTTTTTTTCTCCTTTTCTTGAGGAATAACAGTTACCAAGCTCTGCAACAGGAAACAGCTACAATTAAAATATGAAATTTTATACAACCTTTTTGCTGTATTGCCACTTGAGACAGGTTGGTAGTAACTCTGTCTTGCAATGTTATTATGAAATGAATGCCATAAACATAATAATGGCGTTATATGGGAGCAAGGACTTAGTTCCTTAATCCTGGTCGTGGTGGGCTGTGGAATTGTAGGCAAGGAAAGATTAAGGATATGTCACAAGCAGAGAACGTGGCTGTGTTTGCAGCCTACATGAGTGGGCTTTTGGTCCATAACTAGGGCTCCTAGGCACGATGGTCATGCAAATAATAGTGGCATTTAAAACGAGTCCAATTGGCCTTACCAGGAGTCTTATCTCAGGATTATGGGATATTGGCGATAGTGATCTTATTTATCCATTCGTATTGTTAAACGTAAAGTCATTGGCTAATGAAGCAGTTGCAATTCATGATTTAATTAAGGAAGAGGCCCCAATCCTGCATGTTTGACAAAGGCTTGGTTGGGAGATAATGTACACTTTTCCTATGCTTACTGTATATTTGCTTTAACTGGAATCAAGAAAATATTGGAGAGATGCATGGCAGATAAATTCACTGTTGCCTTAAAAACATGCTCTGTTCTAAAAGAGAACAAAAACCGAACATTTCACAAATAACAGAACTCTGACAAAAATTCATTTCAGAGAATCAAAATATTTCCTTTGGATAAAATTGAAATGTTTTGTTTTGATTTTGATATTTTAATTTTTTTGATAATTTTACAAAATAAAATTTCAGACAGTTGTTTTGAAACATTCCATTTAAAAAATGTCAAAACAGAGCATTTCAACATAGATAATTATGGAGCATATTGTGTAGGATTTTAGTCTAACAATGCCAATTTACGTGGAACTTTTCAAAAGTGCAAATGGTGGTTAGGTGCCTAACTCGCATTGACTTTCAGTCAATCTAAGTAAGTGGGCAATGTCAGCATTAGGAGAAATATGTGTGTGTGGATGCTCAGACCACCAAGCAAATGTGATGTTTCTGCAGTCTTATTTGTTTCCCATGAATCAGAAACAAACAATTATCGTCTCTTTCTGGTAGAAATTTCCAGAGGGGTAGCCGTGTTACTCTGTGTACAGCAAAAACGAGAGTCCTGTGGCACTTTATAGACTAACAGATTTTCTTCAGCATAAGCTTTCGTGGGCTATAACCCACTTCGTCGGATGTCTCTTTCTGTGCACTTATATCATCCGTAAGGTCAGCTACAAGTTGCACCTTTTGGATTGTGAGAGCTAAATGATCACTGGAGATTAGCACGGGGTTTGTTTTGTTATAGTTAGGAAGTCCTGATTAATACTGTAAAGACATTTGTCAGTAAGCGACTATTGGATGTAATTCCTGTTGTTCTTTGAGTAAGTATCAATTCCAACCTTGCATTAAATGTACTTAATATTGAACATTTGTTGCAAATGGCACACAAAATTCAGTTCCATCTGTTTTTCAGCTGTGCCATACGTGTTACAGAATCATAATTTGTATTGCCATGGTGCAGATGGTTGGCATTTCAATTATAAATCCCTATTTCAGGAGTGTACCACTCAGGTGTATATTTTAAAAAATGCCATTAGTACTCTCTCTGGAAATGATTTGTAATTTAAAAATTATTTTACAAAATGTGAGATCAGGTTATCCTGCTCATGCATGAAAATGGGTCACAAACTGAAGTTTATTTAAAACATTTTCTTTTGGGGCCCATTCCCGCTTTGATACTGAATGGGGAGCATTTTTTGGTATGTGGTTTGTCTGGGGGCAGGTGTGCTCCTGTGTGTGTTTGTGGGGAGAAGGGTATTGTGCTGCTTGGCATGGGGCTGGTGTGCTTTAGGTGAGGAAGGCAGCTTGGTAAATGGATTGCACAATGTATGGAGTAGGGGCCCTGGTGCAGGGTGAGGTGGGCAGCCTCAGAAATGTAAATGTTTGAAAACTATTAAATTGTCTTTTTAATTTTCTAAAATGTTTACATTGTACATATATATAATTGAAAATTATGTTCATTAGAATGGTACACCATACATCAACACAGTACACAAGATAGGGGAAGGAGGTAGAAGCTGTTAAAATGTATTAAAATTATACTTGACATCCCAATATAATTAAGTACATGGATTTATAGGAAGGACAAAGAGCCTGGCTTAGTTTTTTGGGCCCAACAATACAACCGAACTGTTTTATAAAGGACCAAACTACCATTGCTCATCATGTGAAGCCATCCCTGGCTTGAGTATGCAGTCTGAATCACTGCTCTTAACCCTATAAATAAAGGCACCTTTGGATCTCTCTCAAATATCATTATTTGGCATGTATAGTACTTGTTGCCTACGCTACAATACATGCTTTGTTAAATACTATTTTAAAAATATATAAATTGCCTAGGCCATGTGCAATGATGGGCAAAACATTTAAAGCTGCTACTAATATGTCTCTGATCAGCAAATCTTAGAAGACCAAATGTTAACAAATTGCAAAACCACCCCCTCAAAAGCTAAAATAAAATAAAGAAAGAAAATAAACAAGCAAAAATATTGGACTGAAATAATCAGATGCTAAAGAAAATAAATGGGCCTCTATTGGGCCTATTCTGTCAGCTTAGGTCAACTACACTAGAGAATTTACAGCCATGGAGCTGCATCGGCGCAGGCAGGAAGAGATAGAAGGAGTTGTCATTAGAGTAGAGGTGGGCAAACTATGGTCTGCGGATGAGGCCCACAGGAGCCTTTCATTCGGCCCTTCAGCCCTTCCAGCCCCTCCCACCACATGGGCCCAATGGCACCCTGGCTGGAGCACAGCGAGCATTTCACTCTCACAGACCTACTGTGAGGAGGAGCAGGAGCCTAGTGGCTGTCCCTCTCGCAGCAGCAGCATCCTGGCGGGAACACAACAGCTGCCCCCCCTCCTGGACTCACCCTTTTCCCCACCCCTCTCCGGCTCACCTAGTGGTAAATGTTGCCCTCAGTCCAAAACATTTGCCCACCTCTGCACTTGAGCATATTGGTCCTGCATCCTATCAGAGCAGACTTTGTCCCCACTGCTCTGCTGGGCCAGGAAGGCACATTGGCTAGGTAGGGCTTGGATGCTCCCCTGGGTTCTTTAGAACTGGCTCTTACTTAGTGAGAATCAGATGCAGCCCAGGAAGACTCTGTTCTTTCCTCCCAGTTTCTTGACTTTCTAGGTGATCTCTCAAACACTAGTCACTTGTGACACCAAAATGAAAGGACACTCACATAACATTTCAAATCTGTGATCCTCCCTCTTTTCTCTTATGTTTTATTAGCTGTGAAATTATTAACCAATTTTGGCTATGTCTACACTTGTTAATTTAGTTCGACTTTGTTAATTTGACTTAGCCTGTCCATACCTAAATTTTAAGTCGATTTAGGGGGGAACTTACAAAATCGACCTACAGCGTACACATTGAATGCATAGGTCAACTTCTAGGGGCTAGGTGGACCTGGGAGAGGTCCACGGTGGCAGGGGGGCACCTCTTGCCAAGTGCCAGGGGACTTAGCCTTTGCCCCATTGTACCTGGGTGCAATGGGGCAAAGAGGGACAGGGACCCTGGCAGGGCATAGGGACAGGGTGGGCAAAGGTTGCTGACCCCTGCACTAGAGCAATGAAATTGACAAAAAAGGACTGGTTCTCAGCTGCTGGCTGCAAGACAGACTGGGGGAGCTGGGGGGGGGGGGGGGAGGACTGCAGGTGGCTTGCAGCTATGACTGATAGTGGGGATGGGGCGAAGCAGCCCACGCTGTCCCTTAGGTCAGAGAATGTGCTCCTGGTGAGTGTGTGCTCCACCAACAGAAGGAGAACAGTATGGACATCAGCCACTGCTATAATTATATTATAATTAAAGAAATATGTTGACTTATTTTTCTAGTGTAGACCAAGCCTTAGCAGGAAAGCCTTTTTTCTAATGAAAGCAGATATTCAATCTGGAGAACAAGATCACTGCTTCAGAAGTTGCTGAGCATGATCCAATTCACTCCATGGGTGATGGGGGGAGGGAATGGGAAGGAATGAAATAACACTAATGGCCAGGTGTGGAGGGAGAAATGAGCTGCTATTACTGCTAGATACAAGGAGTCAGAGGGGACAGGAAGGACATTAATAATAGGGAGCTGGTTGAAACTAAGCTGTTGCTGCTGCAGAATAAAAGAGAGGCCAGTCCTGCTTGTAAAAGAGGGGAAGGAAGGTAGTGGGAATGACTGGGTAAGAATTCCTCTTCTTTAGCAAAAGCTGGAGAAGATAGGTAGTGGTAGTAATGGGTAGTAACACTAATGATCAGGTAGAAGCTCAACTGCTGCCCTTGAAGAGAAGAGTGAGGAGGACATTGACATTAGTGACTAGGTAGGGAAGGAAGAGCTGAAGTCTTGCTGCTCCTCTTGTGCAGAGGAGGAGGAAAATGGGTGTGGAGGGCCAGGGTGTAATGCTAGTGAGCGAGGAGACACCGTTCTGCTGCCATGGCCCAGGGGAAGGCAGCATATAAGAACACTAGTGATTAGATGGGAAGGAGGCAAGGTAGTAGCCTGGGGAGGGTGGTCACCAGCAGATTGTGCTTCGACAATGAGGTCCTGCCCCCTGACTGCGGCTCGCAGGCACTGTGAAAACCCAGTAAGACAGATTTAAAATACTTTATTGAAGTGAATGTTACAAAAAAGGGTCAAGCAGACATGGTTTTAGGTAAAGGAAGCGATTGGTCATCCAGGGTACAGTACAGATCATTTGGGAAGTAACAGGTAAAGGTAAGGATGGGGAGTACAACCAAAACATGATCTACGGTTTTCAGGATGGGGGGAGTCACAGGACTGCAGGGTTGAGAAGCAAGAGGTCAGAGATTCGGGATAAACAGCTTAATATGGGAGGGATACTGAGTGTGATGATATGGGGAGCACATATACTATTGAGGGTGGTTCATCCCGGAATGTGAATAGGGAGGGCGGGTAAAGAATCCATAGGGAGATATGTTCTCACGTAGAGAGGTGGGGGGAGGGGGACGGTGGAGCCCCCTGGTGGTAGATGTGGAGGTGGACCCTTATTCCTCCTGGTACTGTCTATGCCCAGTGATATGTTCGATGTAAATGTCTCGGGACCATCTGATGGTGTCGGATACCATGAGGCGGCGCATTAGTCGGGCGTAGCGTTTACCGACACCACAGGCCTGCAGCACACCTTCGTTGGCTGGGTCCCAGGCACCCAGGGCGCCGACGATCAGGGCGTGGATCTGGACCGTGTAGCCCTTGGCTCTCAGTGTGTCAGCAAGGGGAGCATATTTTTCCTCTTTTCGGGTCCGAGCGCCAAGAAAGGCCGGAGACCGGTTTTCGAAGGGGACCGTGATGTCGACCATGATGACTTTCTTCTGGTCCTCGTCTGTGACCACGACATCGGGTCTCAGCAAACTGTCGGTACCGGGGACGGTAGAGTTGACTTTGACCGCCCCGAGGTGAGGCGGGATCGCTTTCACAAGGCGGGCCTGGACCGCGTTGTGTCTTAGTTGCCAGGCTCTGGAGTGGAGCTTGCAGCTGCAGAGGACGTGGGGCAGGGTCTCGTTGGCGTAGCCACATTTTCTGCAGCGCTTGTCCCGATGTCCGTGGCGGACGGCTCCGTTGTACTATTCTCATTCGTGGCCGGGTGGGAGCTGCTTGTGAGGAGGAAGAGAAGGAGGGATCGGAGTGGGAGAGGAGTACAGTCACGCTGCTAACTGTCTAGGTGGGAGTTGCTGCTGTTACAAAGCAGTGGGGCGAGGGAGGGGGCAGTAGTTGCAGTGAGGAGTGCAGACACTGTCCCGGGTCGCTGGAGGAGGGCCGGCATCAGCAGGCAGGCGGAGGCGGGGCGCAGGGCGGGGCGATGGTGCGGGGGTGGGCCGGCGGTGGCTGTGGCGCGGGGCGGGGCTGGCGGCACATTCCAGGGCCCGGGCTGGGCTGGTGGCCGCGAGCCGGGCCTGAGCTGAGCCGCGCCTCTCTCCCGGCAGCGGGCAGCGCTCTCCTGCGCGGCACGTCCGCGTCCTCCCCAGCACCTGCCGCCGCCGCCCGGGGGACGGAGCCATGACGGTGGAGCAGAACGTGCTGCAGCAGAGCAAATCCCAGAAGGTACGGACCGTGCACGGCTGCCCGGCCCGCGCCGCTGGGGGAAGCCCTCCTGCGGCCGCTGGGCTACGCGAGGGCCCGGCTTTGGAGCCTGACCATCCTGCCGGGGCGTTTCTCCCGGCCGCTGGGCTCTGTGACCTTAGCGGGGGCAGTGGCTGCTGCGAGCGCTGTGTCCATTGCAGGATGTCTCTCCTCCATTAAGTGAGGTCTGTGCTCCCTTCCCCACCCCGGCCGGGCGTTTTCCTCTCTCGGCGGGAGGACATACGCGGGCTGTAGCCATTCACGCAGCGCCCATTGTAAACAACCCGCCCCTCCCGCCGCCGCCACCCTTTCCTCTGTGTCCTCCCCTGCACACCATTCCCCCCGGAGCAGCCGCACGGTTCTCTCCCTGCGCCCCAGTCCCTCTCCGAGAGGAGCAAAGCCGAGCTCCCCCGGCCTTTGCAGTTCCGGACTGCACGTTGGTTTCATTGAACAGGAAAGTTATGGAGCAAATCCGTTTGTCTCATTATGTAAGGTTGTGAAATCAATACATTTCCGTGCGTGGCTCGGTCGAGTTGGAGCACGCTTTTTGAGTAAGCGAGGGGCCGGCCATACGTCATGCCTGAGAAGTGGAGAGGAGACTGTCACAATGATAAGTTTCCAATTCCTGGACTTAGCTGCAGTTGCAACGTGCAGATCCTTTCAGGAGGTGCTCGGATGTGATGAGTAGAGGCCCTAAATATCCTGTGGCACATGTGGAAAAGAATAGTAGATGGTGCTGTGTCTCTAGCAAAATCACCTTCCCCTATCATTGGGCAGCGTGTTGTGGAGTGTGAAGTTTGTTGCTTCCATTCTTTTCAGAGCTGGGTGCCCTTCAGTAATGGCACACTTATGGAGGGCCCAGTCCTCAAACTCTGTCCTGTTAAAGTCACAGGTTTATTTATCCAACAACAACAAAAAATCACATGACTTAGGATTGTAAGGCAGTATCTGTATTTTATAATGTGCTTTGTAAATTTCTGAGAGAGGTGCTATGCTATATAAATAAAATATGGGGTCAAAGGTGTTACCAGTTTTTGTATTTCACATGTAAATATCGGTAGATATTTAAAGCAGAAACTACTCTGAGCTTGTAACAGCTGGAATAGTATAATTATAAATATATTTGAAGGTCTTATTAAAATTGAAGATTGTATATTTAGTGTTTTTTGTCAATTTGTATTTTTCCAGTTGGATTTAAACAACTGGCGGTGATGTAGAATCTTTCAACTTTGTCACTGCTGAACATTGGTGCTATCTGTTGCTATTCTATGGCTAACAGATTAAATGAGTTGGTGAATTAAGTGCATTTCTTATTAGGCCAGATCTACACTTTTTCTTAGTCTGTTTGGAAGGCGAAATATATATATTTTTTTTTAAACCAAAGTTCTTAAAACCTCTACTATGGATCTGGCTGTATCAGTATAAAAATGACTGTACTTGTGGTCCCATATGGGAACTACTAGACCAGTGTAACTGGTGGGTTGTTCTGCTTTTACAATATTGATACGCAGAAGATAAAGCGGTCCTACTTTTTAGTTTAGATAAAGCCTTTTGAGAGGAGTGCCTGCCTCCAGAAATTGCTATTGTAATTAGCAATAATTTGGACTTTTCTTGGCAGTTGCAGCAGGGAGGAAAAGGCTGAATGGACATGGATTAAATTTATCTTCTCATTCCTGCAGTGTTCAATACCAGTTTAAATTGAAGTGTGCTAACAAGCTACTGTTGCAAAGTCAAGCTGTCAATACCTATGTTTTATGAATAGCAGAGAATTTCATTTTCTCCTGCTACAAGTATGATACCTGTCATGAGTAATAAATTAACATAAAATGCTGTTACTGGTGAGATGTACTTGAATAGCTCTTAATTATTGTTGAGACTGGGTTATAGACACACAATATCTGGTAGGTCTGCAAGATTACATTTTTTTAATCTATTATGTCTGACAAATAATCAAAACACTCATGGAGCTGGTCTATGCTAGAAAGCTAAGTCAGCCTAGTTAACTTGCTCAGGAGTGTGACTAATTCACATCTCTGAAAAATATAGTAAAGCCAAAGTCCCAGTGTAGACAGTGCTTGGTTGATGGAAGAATTCTTCTGCCCACCCTAGCTACCACAGCTCAGAGAGGTGGATTTACATGAATGGAAGAACCCCTTCTGTTGCTGAAGTAAGGATCTGTGCCACAACATGAAGCTGTGCCATTGCGGCATTTTTAGTGTAGTCCAATGGGCAGTTGTCTGTATTGGAAGTTAAACTTGGAAGGTAGTTGGTTGGGACTCATTTTTAAAAGAAAACTTGGAGAAAAGAGCTGAATTTAGCAAGAATTGTGAAACTAAAATCTCACTGTTGCTGGTAGTTGAATCCTTGCATTGCAGAAGCATTTAGGGTACCATTGTGGTGGTATGGTACAAACATTGTGTACGATAAAACTATTTGCATTGTATCATCTGAGTAAATTAATATTAAACCTCAGCAGTTCAGGCGTCCTTACAAAGTTTCAATAATTTTACAAGCCAAAAACTGATGCAAAATTATTTCAGTTTTGTTATCCAGTATTTATATTTATCAGCTGTATGTAAAATTAAAAATCTTGCTGATACTACAATCACTATACCTGTTTCCCCATGCATAGAAAAAATCAACTTTGCCTTTAGGTTGCAAATTACCACTTCTAAGTGACAGCTCAGAATCTCAGTTGAGGCCATCAAGCATTTACATGCTGACAGTTTTAAGCAGATAAGCCAAATAATAACTTACAGAAAATATATTAGAAAATTACAGAAAAGAAAATGGATTAGTGCCTTATCTAAACTGGGAAGACTTATAGACAGTTCTCATTGGCTTAGCTGAACGGGTGGTAAAAATGGTGGGAATTTGTTTCATTGGAGGTGTGGAGGGGAGAGAGGTGTATGGCTTGTTTGTTTGTAGGCAAGGACTGAAAGTCTCATGGCTGTCCTGTGCCAGTGCGGAGAAATGACATATAAGATACAAATGTATTATTAGCTTTCCAGGAGATGACTCTGAGTCAGCAGAATACCCTTACTCATCATAACTGTGGTTCTCAATAGCTGATTCATCAGGATCTCTTCGTTTCTGTTACTCAGAAAGTATTTAGCAGCTTTTGTAATATTTTAAAATACAGGTGTATTTTGGGATAATGCTGTGTAGTTAACTTCAAATCTTGGTTTACTCAGTTTAGGAGCCTGATGTACACTTAAAAGCTTTGTGGTCATAATTATGTCACCTGGGAGGGAGGGGGAGAGAGAGTGTGTGTGTGTGGGGGGGGGGGGGGGGACGACGACGAAAGCTCATAGCAGAAGTGCTAGTGTTGCCCCTGCTATACTGGCAAAAAAACTTCTTATAGCAGTGAGGTCTCAAAGTGTAATAATACTAGCAAATCCTTTCTAGTATAGAAAAGGCTTAATGTTGTTTTCCCTGCTTGAGCAAAGAGTCTGGATCTGTTCAAAATTGGCTCTTCATTTCCTTCGTGTTTTCTAGGCATCTTGATTTTTGCTTTATTTGGGATTTGCTCTTTATCACTTGACACAAAGAGTAACCAGGATCTTATCAATATTGCTGCTGTGTCCAACTTGGGATTCCGAAGCATTGCTCATTATTTATGGGGGTCATTTGTGGCATTTAGTAAATGTCAGTAAGTGGGTAGCGCTATATATATATCTATATCTATATCTATATCTATATCTATATCTATATCTATATTTGATCAGGCTTCTTGCTGAAAAGGTAAGGAACTTATATAGTTTGATTTCCACACAGTTGACCATTCAGTTTGTCAGATGTGCCTTCAAGTTGTATTTTCAAGGGAATACGGTTGTAGTCTAACTCCTGCTGTGGAGAGTCTCTGGTTTTAAACTAAGGCCTTGCGTACACTAGAAACATAAATCAGCATATAATGTCAATTTTCAGCCACTGCTATAATTACAGTGGTGGCCAATGTACACACTGCCCCTCCTTGGGTGGCTGGAGAGCTAGGGAGTGCTAGCGCGTCCACTAGTGAGGATGCACTCCATTCATCCAAGGAGAGCAGTGTGGAATGTACTTCAGCCACTGCTGTAGTTATAAGAAGCACTTCCACCAACACATCTCTCAGCTCCCTTCTGGTAATGCAGACTCCTGGGTTGCCCTGCCTTTCTTGTCAATTTCACCCTCCTGCAGAATGGTGAAATTGAAAAAAAGGTGGGCTCTCCCCCCCCCCCCCCCCTCCCCGTTAGGGTGCAATGTCTACACTGACATTGCATTGCCCAAGCTCTACCCATGAAAGTCCTACGCCTCTTGTTAAGGTGGGTTTATTTTTGTCAAGAAAACAGTTTTGTTGGCTGGGGGGACAGAGTGACTTTAAGTGTGCCCCGGCCCTAAGTAAATGTTCCTTAGATTATGCAAACTACCAAAACTCAATGCAATTTTCCAGCAGTGGTAGCAAATTAGAAGCAGTAATATAGACAAGTTATGTATGTCTTCACCACTGTCTCACTTGACTTGACTGAAGTGTAAATTGTATCTGACCCCCAGTCTAATAAAAAAATGGCTTTAGATCATCAACTGATTTCACACTCGCCTCTGAAAAGTCAGCAGATGGTACCAATTTGCAGTGGTTGCCCTGGCATGTGTGTGAATCAGAAAAGGATTGGGATGGTGGTTGTTGTATGACATTTAAAAAAAAATACAAAAAAGGCTTGTGTTCTATTTATGTTGCAGTTCCCATGATGACTGTTGTGAACTAGTGGGTCTGAATTTTGCCAGTGTTTTGATTATACGGGAATGAAATTAGGCATGCAGATCATCTTATCTTTTAGAAATATCCTGTATTAAGGATATGTAGGACTGCCTTTATAAATGATATATAGTACTTTGCTAGGACAAAGAACATTGCTTTTTTTTCTTTTAGTATCGTCCATAAGTTAACGTATTGTTTCCATTAAATGCCCTTTCCAAACTTTTGGTTTGTGGTTTACTGGTGGCCTGTGGAAAGTTGGCTGGTCATGTGCTTCTCACTCTTCCTGTTTCCTGCTGCTCAATTGCTTTGAAGGACAGCTGAGGTATGCTAAATTACGCCCTAATATTACTTTCCCATGAACAATTGCTGTAGTTGTCACAAGAACATTTTGTAGTTACAAATGGGGGGAGGAGAATAAGAAGTGGTTCATGCAGTTGTGACAGGGAGAGACGATCATCTTCCTGTTATATTATCCACCCTATAAAAATATTTAGTTAATGCACTTTTTCACATACCATGGTTTTAAGATCAACAATCTTTGAAATAGAGATATAGCAAACATGTTCTCTTGCTGTTGTGACCAATTAGTTCATTGTGTGCTGTCATCAGCTTCAGATAGATCAGCTTCAAAATATTTGTAGTGAGTTTATCATGAAGTTGTGTGTGTGGAGGGATTGTTGTCTATTGTGTTGGCATGGAGAGTATTTTTAAAATATGTAGTGGTGTGTGTATAAAGCTTTATTAGGTGAAACTTTTGCTTGAATGCAGACCCTTCTCATTATTTAATACTACAACAGCATGTAAAACTCAGTTTTATGAAAGTCCGATTAAGACAAAACATCTTTTGCCCTGCCCATTCTCCCCCAAAACTGATGTTATTTAATATTTCCTGTATTTTAGGAACATTCTTTGTCTCTTTTACAGCCTTAGCGAAATGGGGGTTTACATTTATTCAGTCAGTGGACCATGTTATGAATTTACCATCACACAAATGTGTTAAGGGACCTAATCTAAAACTCATTGAAGACAAAGGAAATGCTCTCCGTGATTTCCTGTTGTTTGTGTTGTGGTAGCATCTAGGAGCGGCAGACATGATGCGGGACCCCCTTGTACGAGGCACTGTATAAGCACATTAAAAAGACGATCTCTGCTTTCAGGACCTTACTCGAGTGACTTTTGGATCAAGTCACAAAAGATCAAAGCCACTGCAAAATATACAAACGCACAAGTTGTCTTTTAATTAATAAACTTTTAAATTCTTTATATAAACTCAAAAAAAAAAATCCAAACTCTGGGCAAAGCTCATATTTATGGCTTTACTAAACAGCATTTACAAAAGTTAAAACATATTTTCAAGAGCACGTTCTTTTATCTGTGTTCCTCAATATCAGTGTATCTTGGATGAATACAAGTGATTTGCAAGGGAGTGTGTGGGACAACTGAGCTTTTGTGTTACATATAACGATCCTGAAAGGATCTTTTTCTAACCCCTCCCCTTTTTTGGTCTGTCATGGAATACTGAAGAAGGAGTGAAATGATGATGTTATAAGATTTGAGTTCAATTGTTGAATAAATGTGAATGGAAGAGACACTTGGAGAAATTGTTTTTCATTTTGCTAATAATCAAAACGGATTTTTGTATGAAGGACTTAAGATTCAGCATTCTGGCCTGTTTGGTTAAAAAAAAAAAGGTCATATACAGCGCTGAGAGTCTTAGAGATACAGCATAGAAATCGTAGCCTCTGTGGGGGCCTAAGGTGGCTGTAAATTATCTTCCTGCCATTTCTTATCTCAGGGTGTGGTACCTTCCAGCAAACTCTCTGTGGTGGCCTCAAATCTTTGCAGTTCTGAGAGCCTGTTCCTAGGCCTCCCTTCCACCAACACATCATCTATTCCAGGGGTTGTTAAGGCAGCCCTTACAATTAGTTGTCTTCTGCTGTTTGTTTGTTCTGAGGGAAATCATCCTCCAGTCATGACCAGGGCTTTTAGAGCTACTTTCTGCTGCTCTGGCTCCTACCTGGGCTTAAAGGGACTGGAGTGGGGATAAAAATCTCACTCAGGGAGGGCACATAGTAAATATGCTTTGAGACATTCAACTAGCTCACCAGCAAACCAGGGAAGACTGAACTTGAAATTACTAATATATCTCAGGTGAAAACAAGCAAAACAAAAAGTTAAAAAAAAAAATTCTCTGCCTATCCTCTAAGAATAAGAGCATTAAAAAAACAAACAAACGTAATCTGCTTTGGTTATGTAGTTACTTTTCGCACTTTGCTTATTACAGGTTATACATTTACTGTAATGAGGAGTTCTGATTCACTGGTATTGCTCATCATTGTTTAACTTCTGACTATTGAGGGGTAATAGTTGCTGGTTTTGGCTACCCTAGTTAGTTTCACTTTCTATTTCTCCTTCACTAATAAATAGTTACACACTATAGGGATGTCAGTTTCGGGAGAGCTTTAAATGAAAGTAAACTGTGGCTTTTGCTTTCAAATGACATTTTTAAAATTGTTTTTGTTTTTTAAAAAGTGGAGTTTTACAAAACTAAGCTACTGCACAGCAGACACTTCTTGTGTTCTGTGAGAGGAGGGCACTCAACAGCCTATTAAATTTATTCCTAACTTTATGCTAACAGGCATTATCCTGGCATCACAATGGGTGCATCTACACTTACAAATTAAGTCGACCTAAGGAGGCCTAAGTCGACTCAAACTACACTGCATCCACACTGGGCTTTCCTGAAGTCGACTTAAGGAAAAGTTAAGTCAACATAATAACACCTCCGTTTAGGTTGTCCTAATGCTTAAGTCGACCTCATTAAGTCGACCTAAGCCAGTACAGACAAAGAGTAGCGGTAAGTCGACCTCCACAGCCTCCAGACCTTCCTCCCTGACCTCCCTCCCAGAGTTCCTGGCACAGGAAGAGCCTGCCCTGGCCCGCCACAGAGCAGGACTCACCTCTGACCACCCTGCTGCTTCAGAGCAGGACAGAGCCGAGCCAGCGCCACAGGCGGGCCCCTCCTGGAGCAACCAGGACATCCTCGACCTCCTGCCCATTTGGGAGGATGAGGCAGTCAGCTCTCAATTGCGAGACAGCCATCGTAATCGGGAGGTGTATGCCTCCAGTTCCCGGTCCCTGGCTGCCAAGAGCCACACCTGGGACACCCAGCAGGTCCGGGTCAAGATCAAGGACCTCTGCCAGGGCTACCAAAAGGCCTGGGAGGAGATGCTTCGGACAGGGGCAGCCCCCACCAGCTGCCGGCTTTACCAGTAGCTGGATGCCTGTCTGGGCTAGGAGAGAGGGAGCCTGCTAGCCCCCCCACCCTCAAGGACGA
Organism: Pelusios castaneus; assembly: GCA_007922175.1. Classification (NCBI taxonomy): domain Eukaryota; kingdom Metazoa; phylum Chordata; order Testudines; family Pelomedusidae; genus Pelusios; species Pelusios castaneus. Next base: position 29,661,249 of record ML685767.1, read on the forward strand.
CCAGGAGGTGAGCTCGGGGGACAAGACTGTGGTGCTGGAGCAGGGGGAGGCCAGCACCCAGCAGGAACAGGAGGATGGCCACCAGAGGTTCAAGCAAGGGCTGCAGAGGGGCTAGCAGAGGCTGCCTTGAGCGCACGCTCGACCTCATGGAGTGGCAGACCCAGTCCCTGGAGCGCCTGTTCTCTCGGGGCCCCGTCCTGCACCTCAGAGGCAGCCCGGGACCCACCTTCCGAAGGTCATCTCCCCACCCCTCTTCACTCCCCCAAAACCTCCCAACTCTCATAGCTCCCAGCTCCCCTTTCCCCCTCTGAATAAACACCCTGAACACTTTTATAGTGTCATGGTTGTTATTGGTGTGAGGACGGGGGGAGATGGGTTTGTGGAGATGTGGGGGGCAGGCATGGGAGGGTGATGGAGGTGACGGCGCCTGGTAGCAGGCCCATTGCTCAGTGCTCCTCGTTGTCGAAGTAGGCCCTCAGCGCATCCCGGATGAGCTGTGCTTGCCACTGGACCCGCTGAGTGCGGGGCAGGGTGTCATCAGGCTGATTCATACTGCGTGGCAAGCCACTCGGCCTCCCAGATGTGGGGGTTCCTTTCTCCCCGCAGCTCGCAGAGGTTGTGCAGGCAACAGCATGCGCTGATGACCACCAGGAGGTTGCTCTCACCGAGCTGCAGGCGGGTCAGGAGGGGCCTCTAGCAGGCCTTGAGGTGGCCGAAGACACGCTCGATGATGCTGCGGCACCAGTTGAGTCTCCGATTGAAGAGGTTCCTGCTGGCATCCATGCGGCCCGTGTATAGTGTTGTCAGCCAGGGGAGCAAGGGATAGGCGGCATCCCTCAGGATCAGGACTGGCCCCTGCACGTCCCCGATGGTGATGGTGTGGTTGGGGAAGAAGGTACCCACCTGCATGTGCCTGTACAGGGAATTGTTGCGCAGGATCTGTGCATTGTGTCCCTTCCCCGGCCAGCCCACATAGATGTTCTAGAAGATCCTGTGGTGGTCCATGAGGGCCTGCAGGATCACGGAGTAGTACTCCTTCCGGTTGACATAGTCCCTGGCACAGTGTTCCGGGAATCAGATGGGGATGTGGGTGGCATCCAAAATGCCCCCACAGTTGGGGAAGCCGAGTTTGGCGAGGAGTTCATGCAGGTTGCCCGGGGTGACGAGGCGGGCTAGCAGGACCCCGCAGACCTGCACGACGGCGGTCCCCACGGTGGCCTTCCCGAAGCCAAATTGCTGGGCCACGGAGTGGTCGGAGTCCGGGGTTGCCAGTTTCCACACGGTGATGGCCACTCGCTTGTCTTCGGGCATGGCGGCTCGGAGTCGGGTGTCCATGCGCTGCAGAACCAGGGTGAGCTCGCGGATGAGCTTGAGGAAGGTACGCTTGCTCATCCTGAGGTTCTGCAGCCACAGGTCGTCATCCCAGGTGGTGAGAATGATCCGCTCCCACCAGTTGCTGTGGGCCTCCCATGCCCGGAGGCGACGAGGCATGGAGCGCCGTGCAGTGCCTGTGGCAGGTTGCTGCAGCAGCTGGGCGGGGGGCAGGCTGTCGTCTTCCACCGTGCTGGCGTGTCGCCGGGCAGGCCTGCTCCACAGCCGAAGAAGCCTTACCACTAGCTGTCAGGTGTCGCTCAGCTGCTGCCAAAGCGCAGGAGAAGAGGCAGATCCATGACCTGCTCAGGCTCCGAGTTTCCAGGCACAATGGGAAGGGGCTGAGGCCACTTCCTGTTTTGGGGGCGTGGCGACGGGAGGGGAGACCTCCTCTGCTGCCACACTTCCCACGACGCACCCCTCCAACCGCCCCAAGTCAACTTAAGAGTCTAATGTAGACTCGCTGTCGACTTAACTTTCTAAGTGTAGACATAGCCAATGAGGATAATAGCCATGTTATTAGGAATGTGATACAGTAGTACCAATATGTATATTAACACAGAAAAGTTACTGTAACAATAAATACCAAAATAAATTAGAAGTGTTCAGGTCAGACAATATTTGCTTTAGTTTTAAGTACACAAAATGGCAGTTTAACAGGAAGAGTCAGATTTTATAGTACCAAACAAAGAAATCACTCAATGGTATGAATATTGAAATCTGAGAGAAATTTCTGTTGAATTGCACACTGAGTGAAAACTGATTACAACTGATTATCATACAGCTTCTTTCAGAAGTTTGTGAATAGTGTGTATGGTAGATTTCGATTTGATTCAGTTATTGTAGAGGTAGTAGAGCCTTCAAAGCGCTAGGTAAAAAAGGGTGAAGTAGGGTTAACTGTAAAAGGCTGTTGATGCAAAAAGAGCAGCATTAACAGCTGTGTTTAATTCTGCATATAGCAGAAGCGGAAGTGGTCATGTCCTGTTGCTCAAGAAGTGTGTAGCGTTCTTCATCATTTTTGCGGACCTGAAAAATGGAAAAAGGAAAAAGTATGGCCTCAAAATAATTTATAGTTGTATTGTTCTCATTTCAGCTACACACTTGCATGTTTAGTTACTGAATAGCAGTCGGTATTTGGAAGTATGCTGCCTTTCTCTTGGCAAAAGGCTTACTTCTTGTCCTGGTGCTTGTTAGTAGGATAGTAATTGTGAACACGGTTAGTACTCTCTTATGAAGAGTTATGTTCTGAGAGGGAAAGCCCAGGTTTTTTAATGTTAGTTCAGGTACTTAATGTCTGAAATATAAATGTTAGTAGTACAGTACATTTCAAAATAATGTATTTTTCACATTTGGAATCTGAAAGCATTTTGTACTAAAACTTTTGCTTTAAATCAAATCTTCTTCAGTTTAAAGAATGAGTCAGGCCCCAGAACAGCCCTCGCATGCCAGGGCCAAGCAAAATGCAGCTAAATAGTTGCATTCTTAGAGTTCTCTCCTTCATGTTCCAGAACTTGGAGAATTCTGGACCTTATTAGTATAGCAAAGCTTCCAACAAATCGTTAAGTCCTAGGCTTGAACTTAAATTTCCTAGGAGTCCAGTCCTCCTCCTGTTTAAAGTCAATAGTAAGATTCTAGCTGACTGCAATGGCGGAAGCATCAGTTCATAAGAGTAGAAAGTATAAATAGGGGTGACTAAGAGAATGTGGTTATTTTACAAACATCTGTGCTAGGCAGTGTGAACTATGTCTAGTGCAAGACAGGTCTGCCCTTCATAGAAATTGCTGCATTCAAAAATCACAAATGAAGTCCCCAGATACAATTGTCATAAAACTTATGATTTAAAATATCGGTTTATTGAACCATTAGCGGTCACATATCTTGAATCTCTCATTGTAAATGCAAGGGTTGAAACTTTGTTTAATGAAGCTGGTGTTCTCATGTGATTCCCAGAGTTGGACCTTAGAGAAAACATATGAGTATTGTGAGAATTGGCAATGTACTCATTTCTCATGCTTGCTACTGAGAGTGAGGGTAAAGAATCTCTGTGGAATGCCAGTAGTGTACAGTATAAAGAAAAGAACAATAAGAATAACAGAGTGACCAGATTAATACAAGGAATGAGCATCAGATATTTCCTCATACGTCTAAAATGCATTTTTAAAGCAACAAAAATATCCAAATGCAAATTTTAATATCAGCTTGCTTTTTTGTGATGCAAATCTTTGACTTCATATGTGTTGATCTAAACAGTGCTTCTTTTACACCAGTTCACTAAACTAACTCCAACTGAGAGAAATTATGCTGAATAAAATACTTTTTTAAAGAAAAGTTTCTCTGTTAATGAGTTAGTGCTAGTTGTTTCTGACTTCATGGAGACACTGGTGCATTTCTCCTAAGTGGTGTGCTGGTGCTACGTTATAAAACGTGCCCTGTTGTAAGCACACAGCACAGGTAAAGTAGAGAATAAAGTAGAGGTAAATGGCACAGGTAAAGTAGAGAATACTTTATATTTTAACAGATCACAGCAACCTTAATTCTGATTTTAAAAAATCCAGGTCTGTGCACTTTCCCTAATCAGTCAGAATGCTCACAATTCTGAATTACAAAATAAAAAAGTGTTTTGAGTCTAGAGGAATAGTCTTAATTTTTTTTTTTTTTTTTAAAAGAACAAAGATACCCTTACAGTTTTATAAACAGTTTTGGGATTCTTTTCAAAATGTAAAGTTACACGTTTCTTCTCTGCAGAGTCCCACTCCTTTTTTTCCTTTCTTCATAGGGTCTCCTCCTTTGTTCACCTTTCCTGTAACTTCTGAGGCTGCTTTCATTTGTTCTTGAAGGACCATATTAGTGTTTCTATTTGCCTGTATTGCTTTCTTTCTACTGATTTCTTTCCCATTGCTGTTTTTCCCCTCACTTCTGTGGCCTCTCTGCACAAGTTCTTTGAAGTTCTGGCATCTGAAGTCTCTTTATATTTTTAAAAAAAATCAGCTACTAGAAGTACATAATCCTCATCCTTTAGGTCTTTTGTCTTTCCTTTCCCTAGATTGTCATGGAACCTTCCGTAATCTAAAAAACAACAGAGTCCTCTGGCACTTTTAAAGACTAACAGATTTATTTATCGCATGAGCTTTTGCAGGAGAAAATCCCACTTCTTCAGCATCTGACGAAGTGGGATTTTCTCCCACGATAGCTCCTGGGATAAATAAATCGGTTAGTCTTTAATAGTGCCACAGGACACTCTTGTTTTTCTGCAATAGACTAACACGGCTACCCTTCTGGAACTTAAGTAATCTATTTTCCATTAGTGAGTTTTAAAGGGGCCTCTCAACTCAAAAGATTTTTTTCTTTGTTGTGGAACCCAATTCTGGAAGACAAAGAGTGCTTTTGAGTCCTATAGACTGCAGTGCTCATAAACCTGTAAGACTGGTCTAGAAATCAGGAAAACCTATATATACACTGAAGGGTAAAACATTATAGTGTGTTTGGTCACTAATTGCTATAGGATATAGTTGTGTCTGCTTTTTATTCATTTTTGAGTGCCTTAAGTATGCATTTCCTAGTTTTTTACTGCTTATTCTTGTTTATGAGATTTGTGTTAGGTCTTCATCATTGTTAGTGATGCATACTTTCAATCTAATCAGAGATTTTTGTTTGGGGACTTGCCTTAGAAATTTTTTTTTTTTTTAAAGTTAGAAATATTTCCTATATGCCTAGAAAGGAAGTGAGCAATAAGACGGGACACCTTATGGAGGAGTCCACAACAGTCTGCTCAGTAATGGGGCCAGGCGAGGTTCACAGACAGAGCTCTGGTGGACTTCAGAAATGGCACAAAGAGGAAAATCTGAAACTTGGAGCAGGAATCAAGTTATGGAGACGATGAAGTAGAGAGCAGATAACTTGGTTAAGTTGGCTGGAAGGCATGGATTCAGAAGGCCTGCAGGATTCCGTGGGGACAGTCCTTGTTAAGGATAGGAAGAAACAGAGAAATTTAGGGTACCACTAGTGCTGTGGGAATCCAGAACCCACGGGAAATCAGGTGAGCTGCCTGTATTGGGTATCTTCTGATGTGCTGCTGCTGGTGGCTATGACCTTTGAATCACTTGTATTCATAATGGCATATTGTAATGGTGCTCATAGAAGTTATGTATTCCATGATTTATCCATCTTTAGCCACATTATTGTTTTTCTTCCTTTTTCTAGGATGAAAGAAGTTGTGTTATCATAAGGGAAGATACAGTGTGTACCCTCAGAGGGAGTGTGATAATTCTGCCACCTACTTCTTATTGTAGATGGAGTAAGCAGCAGGAGAGGGAGAGGTGGGCTAAATTCTATTTAATTATCTAGCTGCACTGGAAAGTGGGAAGATTGCATTGCCTTTTAGCTTCCCCATGCAGCATGCAGAAGATTATATTGCAGGATGCCCTTTGAGGGTGAAAGCGATGAAAAAGCTATCACTGAAGTACAGTAGCATGTCTGTTCTGTGGCCTCAATGGGGACCCTGTTGGAAGGATGCTGTTGTGGGTGGAGGATGAGAGGAGGAAGACAGTTACTTTCTGTCTGTGTACATATTAAGTAATCTGCGAAATGAGAACTCTTGTCGCATATAGAGTTCTCCGCACTACACTGGTACCTGGCAACCAATAGAATTGCAGCATGCAGATTGACTGGTGAAGGAGGCTGACAGTAAGTTATTGTCTCAGTTATCACATAACACTACTCAAGGGTGACTTGAGCTATTGACATGGCCCTGATTCTAATGCTAACTACTCCTGGGGGAATTCTGTGCCACTGCATGCATGCAGAATTTAAGTCCCCTGCAGATTTCTTTGCTTCATTGTAGAAAAAGGCTTTCTGACAGGGAAGCCACAAGAGCAGTCATACAGCACTTCCCAATGGATTGGTTGTATGTTTTGGACACCCAGAAGAAGTGCTGATGAGGTTCAGTCACCGTGGGGCAGGGAGGTGGGGATGCGGTTGCCCCCAGCTGGTGCCTACTGGCTCAGATATACTCCTGTCCATTCAACCCCATGGATCCCCCAAAGGCAGAAACCCTCCTTCCCACTGAGCCTTCCATACCTGAACCCCCACCCCATCGAGCTCTACCCCACTCTCCAGCCCCCCTCCCCCTCCAGCTGCTTAGCTCCATTCTCCCTGCATTTGGCATTCCCCATGGAGGTCCTCACCCCTGCATCCAGACTCCACCTTGCTGAGTCCCTTGCACTCTAACCCCCATCCTGACAAGCCCCACCTCCAATGCACCTGAATTGCCCTGACAAGTCCACTGGACTCCCACTTCCCTGAGCCCTAGCCAGCTGAACCCAGAACGTCAACCCCAAGTCCCAGTTCCCCTGAACCCAGATCCCCTGCTAAATCCTCCACACCCATATCTACCTTCCAAACCCCAATCACCTCTATCTGAATCCTGCTGCACCCAGGGAACATGTCCTCCCTCGCCCCCTGATCCCCTGTGCTTCTAGATGCCTCCCCATCTCTGAGCAGCATGCACCCAGGTTGCCTTATAGGGGACCCTCTCACCTCACCTGGTTCTCCACACTTGGATCAGATTGGGCTGAACTTGCCTGCCCACGTATGGTGCACCTGACATCATGCTGCTAATCCTGGTGAGTTGTTTCACCTGCTTCTCCTGATGGAATTCCGTGCCAAAAAAATAAAAATTCTCTGCACAGTATTTTAAAGTGTTACAAATTGTATTTGTCATAAATAAATGTAGAGGCTCCATCATGGCATTGAGAAGCACAGGCTACTGGCTGATGAAGGTTGGAGCCCACTCTGCAGTTTTCTCCCTCCCCTCCCCACATGGATCACTGGGTCAGGCCCCCGCGCTTGCGTTGTGTCAGGGTCAGGTGTACTTTCACCGTCGAATAAGTGTCTCAGGGTAGGGGGCTGCAGGATGATCTCCCACCTTGTGCAGCCAGTGGCCTGTGCTATGTTGGAGCTTCCACATTTATTTATTGACAAATAAGGTTTTCAGAATTTTGTAGAATTTTAAAATACTGTGTGTGTGTGCATGTGCGCGCGCAGAATTCCCAATCTAACAAAGTTTTGTTACCAATTTTGTTTAATGACAGGCTAATATTTTCAAATGTAGCATATGCTGAAGGTTTCAATGAGCGTTCTCTGTATATAAAGTTAGAATTATGTATGCTTCCACTAAAATAATTCAAGGGAAAAAATCAGTCATAAAATGGCCTAGATAAGTGTAATGGTCTTTTCATTCTACCAATTTTATAAACAGAATGTTTTAAAAACTGTGAGGTGCATCCTTAATTATGGAGAGACTACCAGTGCCTTCATTAATGTTCTAATATCATTGCATATGTTAAAATTACTATCTAATGAAATCATAATTACTCAGACTTTCACAGACTAAGCTTCCTGCAGATAGACCATAATGTTTCCGTGCTTTTCCTGCAGAGATGTTACATGTGTCAGTGAAGTCTTAGTGTTTGACAGTAGATTTTTTTTTTTCCAAATCATAGAAACGAAAACTGATTTAAGAAAAACAACCCCTCCCCCAGCCCAACCTGTTAAATAACTTAGTCCTTTTACCCACTACAGCCTTATCGCACGGTAAGGACCTTTACCGCACGGTAAGGCTGTGAGCGTACACGCTACAATGTTGCCTGTTGTACTCACGGCAGCTAGAGCCCCACTGCTACAGGGAGTCCCTGAAGCCGCTTGCTTTCCCAGGACACCGAGTGGCTTGAGGGACTCCCCATGGCAGCAGCTCTCTAGCTCTAAAGCCTGGCTGGGCAGTGCATGGTGGGATAGGTGCCCACCATGCACTGGTCCTTCTTACGAAAATGCAAAGGAGCGTGTGAATGCTCCTTTGCATTAGAAAGATTAATGTGTGAATGGGGGAAAGCGTTAGTTATAATGCTTTGCTTGTCTCACAACAATTTATTGCGGGACAAGTCTGTAGTGTGTACGTAGCCTTAGTGTAGTACATTCTTTTCTTCCAGTGTAGAATTGTTTTCTTGAGTCGGTGCCTGCTTATTAAGACTTTTTTTTTTCCCCCCCAAGCACCTGAAAAGGTTTAAAATAGCACCATGGGAATACAGTAGACATAATCATTTAATCAAACAAAGTGGTTAACCTTGTTTTAGAAAAAGGACTACTTTAAAGCGTTTACAGTAGGATCTATAAAAATGAAACTGTTGACAATTCACATCTGCACAAGCGCCTCACTGGTACGTGGGGAGAAAAACTGGAGAACATGATCTCATTGTAATAAAAGAGCTGTGCTGCATGTAAAACAAGGGAAAAAACCCCTGAAAATTTTAGACTGAACATCATTACATTAAGGATTTTTCTGTAGCATTAATGGGTTCAGTGTAGTCCGTGTTGTGAAACATTGTTGGAATATTTCATTTTCCTGGATGCTCTCAGAAAAGTTTCACTTACCTGGAGAATATGAGGTTGGCACAGCAAACTGGGCTGAGGTGACGTCTTTAAAGACTCTTGTTGTTGACAATAATACAGATGGTGTTTATATCATAAGGGAACTCAGCATATTAAAAGCTGTGGAATAATATGTCAGTATGCCATTCCTGGGTTTATATTAGGAGACACTTTGGGCATACCCTTGAGTTCGTTCTTATGCCTTCAGCCACTAAGAAGTGCATCAGTAGCTTATTGATGCACACTCAAGTGGTTTCTGGCTGATAGTTAGGCCTACTACTTTTACGTTTTAAAAAAAAATTGTTGGGTTTATGGAAAAATACAGAAGTAGGGAAAAAGTGATAAAATATCTTTACTTAGTTCTTTGCACACTCTCTCTGTGCCTTGGTAAGGGTCCTTGACTCTTCCTTGAGAAACCCAGCTGACCTTTTCAGAAGCCGATTGTCTTAACAGCCACTTTCAACTTGCTCTCTTTTTAAAGAAGAGAAAGTACGAACAAAATCAGCTTTCCCCTTTCTACTGGAAAATGGGTTAAAAGTGGTTGGAAGCTGCTGCTAAGAAAGTAGCTTGGCACTTCAGGACAAGTGGCAGTTTAAAATATATCACCCCTTCTCCTTTCACTGTGCGCCCGCCCCTGCCCCCCGGCCTCCCCAGTGCTTCTGCTTCTCATCCTCATAATGGCCTATATTTGACTCTACCCATTTCAAATTTTTCCTTCACTCAATAAGCATAATGGATGTTGGAAATGTTCTCTCAATAATTTTGGTGATTAAATTCTAGTGGTGTTGGTGTGTGACTGTGACAGCATAAAAAAGGCCATTCAGCCAATCAGAATGCAGCATGGGACAAGTGGTGTTCCAGGCAGATTCTGGTATAGATTATTTATACTCCTGAATTCAACACTCAGTTTAGAAAGCATGTGTTTGTAAATCTGAATTATCCTTTGAATAAACAACAACCTAAAATCATGTGGACTTCATAAGAGCTTCCGCACTTGAATGCTATATATTTTTGCTAACTAGTTAATCATAAATTACCCAAGATTATAAAACACAAAGAAGCCAGAGTCACTGCCTCAGAAGCAAAGCTTCACTTGATTCAGTTGAATGCTAATAGAAATTAATTTTTTAGAACAAACTAAATGAGACTGAAGGTAAGTCATTTTACCGTACCATCCCATTTTGTGTGTGAAACTGTGTCATTTGGTTACAACAAGTATTTATTTTATTATCTTGACACTGGCCTCAGTTTTGCTGCCAGGAAAGTCAGTGGCAACACTGAAGTTGATTTCAACAAGAGCTAGAGTGGCCTGTAAGAATTAAGTAACTTCTAACAGTAAGGCGGATTACACTAAAAATATTAACAGATAACTATCAAATGGCTGAGTTTAATCTTCATTTATATGGTATATGTATACATCTCTTTAAAAACTTTAGATTCATGCAGAATCTATGGAAATATGGAATAATACACCCCAAAATGATGTTCACTTTTTAAAAAACAAAAAAACCCAACAGTATTACATTATTGACAGATACTTAGTTTGTGATCCACTATATCCCAAGCTCCTTTGCTGCAGCACTACTTTCTAGGCAATCATTTCTCATTTTGTATTTGTTTAATTGGTTATTCTTTCTTTTTGGAAAGAAAATATGAGCAAAATAGGAAGGACAGAAAATCCTTCAAAAAAAGACATGCTTCTGTTTTCCCAGAAACCCCTAAAGGTTCACTTAGAGAGAAAATATGATGCTGGCTCTGTGAATCTGGAACTATGGTATGTAATAAGGGCTGCTTCTTTCAGTATCTTGCCTAGTTCTTCACCTCCTAAAAGGTTATCCATATAAGAGAGTGCTGTTTCTTCCCCTTTGCTCTGTAAGAGCAAAGGCCCAAGAAGGTTGATGGGTAGATCTAAGGATACATTTACACTGAAAAAAAATACCCTCCTTCCCCACTCCAATATAGCAAGAGTTTCAGGGTGCAAGTCTCCAGACTTGGGTTTATGCTGTGATGCTAAAAATTGCAGCATAGATGTTCACCCTCAGGCTTGAGCTCGGGCTCTGAGAACTCCCTTGCCAGGTTGTAAAACCTGAGTGGGAATATCTATGACCATGTACACACTACAGACTTGCACCGCAATAAAGTTTTTGCAGGACAAGGAAAGCATTATAATGTAACACTTTCCCCCGTCCACACAGCACTCCTTGTAGTGAAAAGGAGCGTTCACATGGTCCTTTAAATTTTCGTTACAAGGAGCAGTGCATTGTGGGCAACTATCCCACCATGCCACATAGCAGCTGCTGGGGTTCCCAGGTCCCAGTGGCAGTGGGGCGCCAGCCGCCAGGGTTCCCGGAGGCTACTTGTCAATTTCACTGTTCTGTTAGAGTGGTGAAATTGACAAGTATGACAGTTCCGGTGTCCCAGCATGGCCTTGATTGGCACGCTGGGACATTTCTGGAGGCTGTTTAATGTGCAATGAGTGTACACACTGACTATCGCACGACAGCCGTTGTGCGATGATAGCTATGCCTCCCATCTAGGTGGTTTTATTGTTGCAAGACAACAGGTCTGTTTTTGCGCAATGAGGAACATTCATGTGTGTATGCTGTCCTTGTTATAGCGTGATAACGCTGTAGTGTGTGCAAGGCCTCTACTGCTATTTTCAATGCTGTAAAATGACCCTAAGTCTGTAGACCTAACTTGTTGCTGTGCCTTCTTTTTATTTTTTTTGTGTTGTGCATGTTCTCTTAAGTTACCAGACTGTGGAAGCAGTATTCCAAGCTCTGTGTAGAACCTGTGCCATCATGCAGCTTTGGGGGATCAAACGCCTTTTGTGTGTGTGTGTGTGTGTGTGTGTGTGTGTGTGTGTGTGAGGTCAAACAATCAATCCCTCCTGTCCTCACCAGGATAGTTTGGAGGAAAGTCCACATTAGTGAACTTTGCAGGGTTTTTTGTTCCCTACACAGGTCTTTCTCACATAGGGAATCATTTAGCTTACAGTATTTAGGTAACAATTGATCCCCGCCCCGCCATTATATATAATTATTTGCTTTGTATTTCATATTTCATATAATTTCTAGGTACATGTTCGTATTTGGAAAGTTCACTAATTCAGTCCTTTTTAAAAATCTCATGGTGTACAAATATTTCATGCACTGGTAGCTTGAATTAAAGTTTACAAAACCAGTCCAATTTTGCTTTAAAACAATACATGAGAACTCATGTCAAACAGTTGAAGCCCAAAATGTTTAGGATTTTTTTGTGAATGTGTACAGTGATGCTGTTAAGAAAAATCAATGAAATGAAAAACAAAAAATTCAGTGAGAACAGTTATTTCTTCACAAAGGGAAACCACAAAAGGAAAACGACTCTGTGTGGGTGTTTGTGGTTGTGGGTGAGGGTCAGGTTCAGCAAAATGTGGAAAAGTAAACAAATTCAGCATTAATAATCTGCTGTTTTAGTAATACACCTGAAGAATTATTTCTTTTAAATGGTAATTTCCTTTTAAAACTCATGGAGGATAGTTGGTTCCTGACATTATTGGAGTTTCGGCCCCTTTCTCCTCCATGTCTCCAAATTGAACCCAGCCCAGGCTGTTGTGGACTGCTAGTTATTACTATCCAGTGACTTTGGCTGCCTTTTCGAAAGAAATTTGGTCTCAGTTCGGTACCAAGTGGATGAATGTTCACCTTACACAAACCACAACTCTAGTTGTTACTTTTTGGCAGGGTTAAAAGGCAGAGAAGACAAGCCAAGGACTGAATGCCCCTTTTGCCCCACAGGTGATCCTTTTAGGGAGGTTTGTGGTGCATAGGGACAATGTATGGTGGTATTATCTGTATAATTTTTATCTGATTAGTTGCTGCTAGTAGCTGCTTACTGGATATACTTTATGGCATTAAATAAAAGATTGGTTTCCCTTAAAGCAGGGGTGGAAGCTCATGTTGTGAGTACTCTGTTCAGAGCCTTTTAGAGTATAGTATGCAAATATTTTTTAAACATGGCTTCCTGCCATTGCAAGTACTGTGTTTTTTGGTACAAGAAGTAGTCTTAAAACACCAATAGTTTAAAAACAAGAAAAAGCAGCAATAAAACGTTTTGATCTGCACAAATATCTGTTGCTTGTGAACATGTTGGTTTATGTAGTATCTTCATGGATAGGCTTCATTTATCAGTCATGTGTGAGGAAGCTACCTGTTTTGGAAGCTGACCAGTAAACTAAAGCTTACTGTTGGAAACACAGTGCACAGAGAAGTAGGCTTTTAATTAACTGTTCCCAGGAGAAATAATTAACATTGCAGAGATGACATTCTTTGTGGTAATTGAGGGTCTTTTTGTGTCCATTCTGCATAATTTTCCTATCTCTTTGTTTAATTGTTTGTTTATAGTAGAAACTAAAAGCCCCTTTATAAATTAGAGGAATGTAATCCTCTAATCCCTCAGTATTTTTCCTATTACAGCAATAGCATCACATGATGAAACCAGTTTATAGACTAATTGGCAGGGAGCAGTTCCAGTAATAGTTTCATTTAAAATCAATTCCTGTTAGAGCAAACAAACTTCTAATTTATATTAAATTAAATGTAGGGGGCCAAATCCTGCATGTTTTTATTTTGAATTTTTTTCCTTTTAAGTCAGTGGTGCTGTACTTTTGAGTCAGGAAAGCAGGGTTTGGTTTCTGCACTGTTTGGAGGAAATTGAGATGAAATACCATTCTGAACATGTATTTTCCTTTATTATTTTATCTTACATTAGTTAATTCTAGCACTTATAAATGCTCATGTGTTTGCCCCATGAGAGGGAAGAAATTCCTGTAGTCAGTTTTGAACATTTATTTTTTTAAATGAAATGGTGAATCCAAAAGTGCTGAATGTGATATTTCATGTTAGGTCCTATTTCCCTCTACCAGTGCCTTGAGCCACCTGGTTCATTTATCAGGAATATGACAGTGGCTTTGGGGGCCTTTAAAACTAAGGCACATGAAGTGTCTTAAATGTCCAGTGTTCACGTGCAGTATGAAAATTTTAAACTTAAGTGATGCCATACATAGAGCTGGGGGTATAACTTCTCATAAATGTATGAGAGACTTGGATATACAACTGCAAAAAACGGCCAACATTTATTGTTTCCCTGTGAACAAGTGCAGTAGTATGGAAGTGTGCATGTGGGATTTGTCGTGAATCATGATGTTGTAAATTACAGTTTAGCTTTGACATCTGATAGTGGTTAAAGTTATCAGAGTTTACAGCACTGCTTGAGATGAACTTCCGCACAGTAGTCTTTAGTTTCATATGGCTCAGGAAAACACAAAGTGTAGTGCAGATTCTTTTCTGCTTCAATTGTACTGGCTGAGTGAGGAGGACTGTATAGGTCAGATAATATTAATTGGACATTTCCTTACATGGAAAGATGGTTGGTGGAAAGGGCAAAAATGGGGAATATGGACACAGAGAGAGTTGTAAAGAAAAGGGTTGGCTGTAGGCCAGGAAACACAGAAAACCTCTGAGTTGAGCGCTATTTAATAATCTAAAGTCACTGCTGTTAACAGTTGTATATGCAGTGGTACAGGCATATGAGGTGCTCTACCAAAAATAAAATTAAAGGCTCCAGCCCTGAAGAATTTACATTCTAAATGTGACATAACACAGCATGTGATGACAATAAACATGATATAGGGCATGAATATGGGCATATGTTAGCTTACATAAGAAATTGAATAGCCCTATATTTGATGTATAGTTCTTTAGTTCCAATTTAATAACATGTCTGTGTGAGAGTGGTGTCCAGGATGGAGGTCAATCACAAAAGGCTAATAAAAACAAAGTAAATCTTGAGCAGGGTTTTGAAGGAGTAGAGTGAGTCTTGTTGTGTGTAGGAATTAGAGAGGAAAGACACAGATTGCTTTGTGGGAGAAGGAGATAAATCACTTATCTGTGCTAGTGTTTTTAGTTGTAACTCAACCTAAGAGAATCAGTTAATTTGAGCAAAAAAACGAGAGTCCTGTGGCACCTTAAAGACTAACAAATTTCTTTGGGCATAAGCTTTTGTGGGCTCCAGCCTACGTCATCAGATCTGACAAAGTGGGTTGGAGCACGCGAAAGCTTATGTCCAAAGAAATTTGTTAGTCTTTAAGGTGCTATAGGACTCGCATTTTTTTTGCTGTATATAGACTAACGTGGCTACCCCTCTGGAATCAGTTAATTTGAGTTAACTAACACATACATTTATTTATTTATTTTAGAGTATTGATGCACCACAAAAGTTTGTGAAGGCACTTGAAAAGCTACAGCTCACAACTGTTGTGTAGACATGATCTACACACTGATGGAAGGAGTTCTTCCATTGGTGTGTGTAATTCAGGTCCCCGTGAGGGTCTAGCAATTCTTCCATTGACCTAGCGCTGTCTACACTGGGGTTAGGTCAAGGTAACTGTCAAGTGTGGATTTTGCATACATCTGGGAGACAGCTATGCCAATGTATTTGCCCAATATAGATCAACCCTAATACAGATACTTGCCAGTGTTCATTCCTGGTTGTGGCTCATCCAATTCTTGAGTGCTAGATTTTTCTGTCAGCGAACTGTGACCCTGAGCAAATGACAGTGAGTGTCTGTCTGCAATAGCATTTGTAAGTGTCGGCAGTAAAATATGCATGATGTTTGTTAACCTAAGTCAACTGAAATTAATTAGCTCACCTTACAGCATTATGAAAAACTCGAGTATAGACATAGCCAAAGGAAGCATCAATAGGCGTAAGAATGGCAGGACACAGTTGAGATAGTACGTAACATTTATACAAAGCTTTGGTTTATATAGTCATTGCTTTAAAAAAAAAAAAAAAAAGTGCCGGTACTCGGCCAGGAACCTGGGGCTCCTGATAGTGGTGGCAAGAGCCGGGGCCGTGTTGCTGTGAAAAAAGGTGCCGGTACTCAGTACCCCATAGAACCATCACAAAAAAGAGGTGCTGGTACTCAGTACCCTTGAATACCATCACAAAAAAAGCACTGTATATAGTTCAATGTATATTATAAGTTGTACTGAAAATGTTAAAGCAGCTGTGAAGACTAGGAGTTCTTATGCAATCTGCAAATTTGTTTTCTGAACTGATGGTGAAAAATAATTCTGGGTAGCATACCTCGAGTGATTAACAAAAGCACACATATGAAGGCTTCACCCGTTACTTTTCACTATTTCTCAAGGGAAGCGTTGCTTTTTATATTGTTGCCTCATATATGTTGGTCGAGAGCTCAGGAGTTCTGAAATTGAAGGACAAATAGATTTTACTCATTTTTAATGGTAGTAAAGGTTAAGATACTAGACTGGAGAGCAAAGAGAGTGTGGATGTAGGTATGGTGGTATCCCATTGTCGCATGGAGTTTAGCAGGGTTTTTTTTTTGTTTTTTGTTTTTGTTTTTTTTAAATCCAGCAAAGTGTTTGTTTAGCTTTCTAATTTATATGAAAGGAAATGGAGTAAAACAACAGATTTAAAATATATCTTTGAGATATTTAGTTGGAGGAGGAGGAGAAGGGTTTGGGTATTTTATAGAGAAATCTAGCCAGACTTAGTATTTTTAGTGAAAACCACATGAAAACAGGCACTTTTAGGGGAGAACAAATCTGTAGTAGAGGAACGCTGGAAAAATAAGTGAATCTGTACAACTGTACCCCACACATTTTAGTGATAATGAGGTCACTTTCCCGTAGAAAATTCTAGTGGATTAAACAAAAGACCATTTAATTTAGTTGCTGAGTATGTTGTGGTGGTGGTAGAAAATCTTTTTGAAGTGTTTGTCAAAAAAAAGTAATTTTTTTCCCTAGATTAAAAAGAAATGATTTTTAACAAGGATTTTAAAAGATGTTTTAATTTTGGCCACTTTCCTCCCTAACTCCTCAGATGGAATTGAACATGAGAAAATAGGAAGTAAGCATAGTAATGCCAAATTGCTTTGAGATGAGAATTGCCCCCTTCCACACCCTCCATGTACTGTTTTGTCCAGTTTTGAGGCAGTTTGCCAAGCCCTGTCAGTCTTGAAAGTGAGCGTTGTCTCTTCTTAGCTGCCCCTGAAACAGACTTTTCTCATCCTTGGAAATGCTCTGTAAATTTGTGATTAAATATTAAGAACACTGTGAACTTTGAGATACAAAGTACTAATAGTTGTCACATTCTTACCTTTTTATGGGAACTCTTTTGCTCTAAAAGTTAGCAATACATATATACATCATGGATATGTAAAGAGGGAGGGGGGGAAGGTAAATTATTTTTATATTTTAATCAGGAATACAGGGGATGTTGTTAAGGATTTTGTTAACTTTTTATCTATAGGAGGATGTTGCTGGTTCTGGCTGTATTGTCCATTATAAGTAAAGGGTAAACAAACATTTAAACCTAAGTACCTAAACTTAGATTTTTAAATCTGGATATAGGACCTCCCTTGCCCAAACCAACCGCAAAACAAATAGTGCTAAGCACCTTTAGGTCCTATGGCTTTCCACAGGATTTATGGGTGTTGAGTAAGTTTGGAAACAATCAGTTTTTTTTTTAAAAATTAGGTGAATAAATATGCATTTAAGAGGAATTGTAGGCACCACATTGGCTTTTACTTATTTTGGTTAGAACAAGTAATATAAAATCAAATCATATAAATAAATCTGTGATAATAGAACCCAGTCCTATTCCCCTAGCTGTCCTTTGTAATTATTGCTGATTTAATTTAGCAATGAAGTTGAGGAATAATATGTTGTAATTATTTCCCATGTTTTTGATCCCACATCTTGCTAGGTAACTTAAAATGAGATAAAAGGGGTTCTGCTTCTACAAATCTGTCCCGGAATCCCGCTGCCAATTGCAGTCGTTTTTATAATCACATTTTCAAATCATTTAAATTTTTTTCCTCTCTCTCCTTTGTTGTTGTGTGAGGCACCTGCAAATAAGGGACACTCACTATGCAGGGGAAAACCAACTAAATCTACTGGGTACACGGTGCAGCCAAATGCACAAAGTAAACCAACTGGGAGAAAAATTTCCTCTCCAATATTTGAATTAATCAGAGGTCTTGTAACAACAGGAGGTTTTAAAAAAAGTTCATACAAATTTGATGGTTGTTACTTAATCTCAATACATAAAGCCTTGTAAAAGTCTTTTAATCTTTTAAAATAATTTTTTCATTATATTTTCGGGTATAGTTCTTGTTTTTGTTTTACATATTAAAATGTTTAATTTCTTTTACATTAACACCTCAAATGACTGTATATGAATAAGAACAGGGTATAAATCCTAGTTTAGCTACACTACGTCATTGTATTAATCATTATTTCAGGGTACTGAAAGATTTAGGAATTAAAAGCAAGTTAGAACAGTACACTACTTTTTCTTTTTTTCCACAGTTTATCATCTGTTGCTTACTCTCAATGTATACAGGGGGAGGAGGGGCAGTTGGCAGCCAACACTAATCATAGGGTGGTATATGAGACCCTAAATAATGGTATTGGATAAACTGGCATTTTGCCACATGAGCCTAAACAGTATGCCAGTAGTATCTAGAGCCATCAAAATTATTCTTAACGTGCGTCCTATACACTTTTGCTCCATTTCAGGTACCATAATACACTTTCCTTTTCCACATCTTTTAGCAGTCATGCATTTCTAATAGTCCTTGAACATAGTTTTGTTTATGGTCATGATCTCCAATGAATTACACAATAGGCTAAATGAAGCCTGTGATTTTTGACATTTGTTTGGCCATCTTATCTAGTGCGTTTTGAATAGTCACTTTCACCTGTGGATGCTCTTTCTTCTATGGAGGGCTCCATAGCGGCAACACTACTTTCATCTGGTGCCTCTAGAACAAATAGCACACTTCTCTTAAACCTCAGAACTTTTTATTAGCGAGAGTGCCCAAGGCTTTTTGGTTTCATCTAGCTGTGTGATTCAGGCTGGAATTTGCGCACAATGTGCCTTTATGAAGCTACACTGAAACTTTACGGCTCAATAGAAGCTTACATCTTTCAGGATAGTTAATCTGAAAAAGCCAGCCATCATGAAAGGCTAAAGAGCTAACAAAGCACAGAACTGAACCGGGAGTTCCACCTTTTTGTTGCTTGCTGGGGCACAAGAAAGCAGACATTTCGGTAGTTTTACCTTTAGGAAGTGCATATAGGCAGCCTTCAGTTTCTTGAGACTTAGAACACTCTCTTAACTCTTGCTACTATTAAATTTGTTGATTAACTGATTGACACACTCATTTCTAAATAAATGGAGTTTGTGCCCAATGTGTTATGTGCAAAACTTCAAGAGCACTGAAACACTTTTTTAAATGCACATTGCTGAGTCACTGAGAATGGCAAACACGTCAGGATTGCTACACATTGTAGCTGTTCAACATATCCATAAAGGCTTGGGAACATGCGTTGCTTTGGCGGTTTCAAGAAATAAGACAGCAGTCCATTGAATGTTTTCTGACTCAGTAGCACCCAGTATCTTAAACAAAACTACAAAGACACATCTGTCTGCACTGCTTGATGTTTTGTCACAAATCACAGCCAGATGTTTGCCTATGATAGGACTTCATCCTTTGCTGCCAGTTCAGCTCCTGGAAGATATTCCAGTCTCAAGCAATCAGCAGTTGGAAGGTTACTGGCTCCTAAAATAAAATAAATGTTACTGTTTGAAACAATATATTGGGGAAAATACTTGAAAGTCAATATCATTTCCAGTTGTCTTTGTATTAGTTTAATAATTAGTTAAATTGTTTCGGGGAAAAATACGCTGCAAAATTAACTTAGGCCATGTACACACTAGCATCGCTATCGCGCACTTACCCTGTTGCGCGTTAAATGTTCCGTGGTTGTTGTTGCGCGATACCGCGTACACACTCGGCATGCTGTAACGGATCAAACAACCCGCCCCCCTCCTCTCAGTCCTCCAGCAAAACAAAGTGCACTCTGGGTACCTATCCCACAGTCCCCGATATCATTTCCCGTGGTGCATTGCGCTACCGACGCTACCCAGCAGTCGCCAATAGCAACGGGCGCTAATTTCAAACTGAAGCAACCGTCTTTCCGTCACTGCCTTTTAATAATCGCCATGGATTCAGCTGTGATCTTGAATGCTGCCTTCAGCATTGTGAACACAGCCCAGATTCTGTTGCAGTACGCCTTTGGCTCTGACTCAGAGCAGGACTCGGATGACTCCACTTCGGAGAATGACAGCCATGAGAGCAGAACTGATATTCTGATCAGTTTTGCAGACCAGCTGCACAGCCTGAACCGCCGTGTTTGGTCCCGGCAGACAAGCACAGACTGGTGGGACCGAATCGTTCTCCAGCTGTGGGATGATGAGCAGTGGCTACAGAACTTCAGAATGCGGAAAGCCACATTTATGGAACTGTGCCGTGAGCTTGCCCCTGCCCTGCATCGCAAGGACACGCGGATGAGAACAGCCATCACAGTGGAGAAGCGTGTGGCTATTGCCCTGTGGAAACTGGCGACTCCGGACTGCTACCGCTCTGTCGCAAACCAGTTCGGTGTCGGACGGTCGACCGTTGGAGTAGCACTGTCACAAGTGTGCAGAGCCATCAACCGTCTCTTGTTAAGGAGGACGGTGACCCTGGGGAATGTGAGGGAGATCATCGAGGGATTTCAGGACTTGGGCTTCCCGAACTGTGGGGGTGCAATAGATGGGACCCACATCCCTATTCTCGCGCCCGACCATCTCGCCAGCGAGTACATTAACCGGAAGGGATACTTTTCCATGGTTCTTCAGGCACTGGTGGACCATCGTGGTCGGTTTACGGACATAAATGTGGGTTGGTCTGGAAAGGTGCACGATGCACGCATCTTCAGAAACTCTGGACTGTTCAGAAGGCTACAGGCGGGCACCTTTTTTCCCGACGAGAAACTAACAGTGGAGGGTGTTGAGATGCCCGTAGTTATCCTTGGGGACCCCGCCTACCCACTGATGCCATGGCTTATGAAGCCTTTTACCGGGAAGTTGGATCCTGCAAAGGAGCGTTTTAATTACAGGCTGAGCAGGTGCAGAATGGTTGTGGAGTGTGCCTTTGGCCGCTTAAAAGCCCGCTGGAGATTGCTTTATGGCAGGCTTGACCTGCATGAGGACAACATACCAGTTGTTATTTCCGCGTGTTGTGTCCTTCACAATATCTGTGAAAACAGGGGGGAGAGATTTATGAACTCATGGACAAGGGAGGCAGAACGTCTGGAACATGCATTCCAGCAACCGGACACCAGGGGTATCCGGGGTGCACAGTTAAGGGCGGTGCGCATCAGGGAGGCGTTGAAAAACCATTTTTTTGATGGGGATTGAAGGACAGCGTCGCCCTTTCTGTACTTCATGGTACACATATACTATTCTTAAGTACAAAGGTTAAGGGAAATACAGTCCTATTATTTTTTTATTCTTTCTTTACTGAAATTCAATTATCATTATCATACTATAAATAAAAATAAAGAAAGTCTTGATTCATTAAACAATCTCTGAACTTTATTAACAAATCAAAAATGATAACACAGAAGGAGGGGGGGTGTCTAAAGATGGGTGTATGTGCGGGACTCCACGACATAAGTTGGGGGAGGGGTAGATGTAACATTATACCATGGGTGTCCATGGTGCTCTATGTATTGTTTTGGAGGTGAATGTTGTGTGGGTGGAGGGAAAGGCAGAGGAGGCTGTGGGGGGAGGGGGGCGCGAGCGTGGAGCAGACCAACCATGGTCTTCAGGAGGTTTGTCTGCTCGTGAAGGATGTCTATTAGTGCATCCTTCTGCCTCTCCCTCCTTGCGCTGCTCTCTCTCCTGTTCTGCCTGCACTGCCTCCTCCACTGCCTTGTCTCCCTAGCGGATGCCTCCTGGGAATCCATGAGCTCTTTGAAGATCTCTTCCTTGCTCCTTCGAGGCCTCCGCCTTATCTTTCTCAGACGGCCCACAGCAGCTGTACATTGTCCATCGAAGGTCGTTCCTGCGTACATATGAAACACTGTAAATGCCGCTATTGTTCAAACCTTGGTCTGGTGCAACGAAAGATGTTCTCCCTACACATTCCACGCCTACTACAGCGAGTACATACCGGGGGGGGGGGGGTTATGACCATTGTCCAAAGCGAGGGACGGGTTGCTGTGAGTTGCTCCACGGGACAGTTGACTATTGCCACTGCTTGTTCTGATCCTGTGTCAGAGATGGCTGGAACAGAAGCTGATATGACACTGCTTAGAGTGCCTATGCAAGCGAGAATGCATCTTCTGCATGTGGCTGACTTCAAGCCGGGACCTTACGCTGCAGGACTGTGCGCTGCAATGCTTCCCGCGGCAGTGCTAGCGAGCATGAGAGGGAAATACTCCATGAATGGGGGAGGGCGACGGCTCGCTCTACCATCCAATTTTAAAACAAGAATTTGGAAATATTTGGAGAGCGCTTTCAGTGACTTAAGAGGGGACGAGTACTTGTCAATCGAGGCATTCATTGACGCGGTTTTTATGTAATGACAGTGTCCCCACGCCACATCTGTTACGCGCACAAAAGAAGACAGAAAAAAGGAGGACAGAACGCGTTTTCTTCCTGTACCCGCTAAGCTTTAGCCGATAGAATAGAAAGCACCGCAAGGCCAACTTACCGGAGCTGCCATCGGCTGATTCCTGGGAAGGCGTGCCTAAGGAATCCGTGGAGCTGGTCTCTGGAGGGGTGGCGAATAACTCCTGGCTCCCCATTTCAGTGGCTCCCTCGTCACCGTCCTCGTCCTCTTCCCCCTCTGCATCGTCGTCCAGGACAGCATCCTCGCCTTCAGCTCCCTTGTCATTTTCTGACGATGTCGCAGAGGTGTCAACGGTCAAGGTCGGGGTGGTTGTGGGATCCCCTCCCAGGATCGCCTCCAACTCCTTGTAATAGCGGCATGTTGTTGGCACGGAGCCAGAGCGCCGGTTAGCCTCTCTGACTCTGTGGAAGGTTATCCTCAGCTCCTTGACCTTGGCCCGGCATTGCAGAGTGTCTCTCTCGTAGCCCTTCTCAGTCATGGACTGAGATATTTGGCCGAAAATGTCGAAATTCCGCCGGCTGCCACGTAACTGTGACTGCACGGCGGACTCTCCCCAGATTCCTATCAAGTCCATCACCTCTGCTGTCGTCCAAGCCGGAGATCGTTTGCTGCGCCGCGAAGACATTGCGAACGGAGCACACAGAGGCAGCTACACCGAATAGCAAGCCAGAAGGGAGAGTGTGGAATTCAAAAATTCGTGGGGAAGAAGGGGAGGTCGGGAAAAATGACGTCACGGCAATAGAGTACTGACGGGGGTGCAGAAGGGACGGGATTGGAATTGTGGGCCATTTCCGGAATGTTCACATTGCGCGAGAAGCGTACACACACGGGCTGTCGCGCAATAGCTATTCCGCGTTGAGATACCACGCTCGTTTTGGTGGTTTACATCTTGCGCAACAAGACGGGTCTTAACGCGCAAAAACTGTAAGTACAGTGTGTACGCTCTGCTTCTTATTGCGCGATAAAGGGCTTTATCGCGCAATAACTTTGCAGTGTGTACAAGGCCTTACTCAGGATGCAGCTATTCAAGTATTCTTGGACTGAAGGATGGGCAAACTTCTCTCGTGGAATGTTATTGCACACACTGGGACTGCGTCTTGTACTAATTCAGTCTTTTCTTCTCTGGCTTTCTTGGCATGGTGCAATATTTCACGATTTGTATCTTGGAAGGTTGTTTTTGTTTCTATCTCTGACTGCACAATTTTTTTTCCCATGTGCCTGACGGATCAATCTGTAACGAGCGTGTCTTTTGACTCTCACACCAGCTGACCTCTGGAAAATCTGTACATCACACTGCTGTCAGCAGCGTATGTCCCTTCATGCTTAAATTTTTTTGCTGTGATGTTTAATTGTGACAGGTGGTTTAGGATTTTAAGACACTATTTCTCTGATAGCAAAAACAGCTGAATTTCAACAGGGTGTTAACTCGCTCTAAATATATTTGCGCAGAGACATTTACCAACCACCACAATACTTAGTCATCCCAAAATATTCTGTATAACTACTTCAGATTCCCTCCTTGAAATATACCCTCTACTGCAGTCCCCAAATAGCCCCCAGTAATGACACAAACCATATGTGGCAGCCGGGATCGTTCCAGCCTTTGTTGCATCCTTCTTCAGCCATGCCAGCCACTCAATATCCACTGGGACACCTGCTCCCCTTAAATGTTCCCTCAACTCTTAGTCCAGGTACTCCTCCTCTGTCCCTCCCTTGCATATTTTCCCGTGCCTGAGGAGGTGAGAAGCCCTTTGGGAGGTGTTGGGCTTTGCCTTTGAAAAGGTTTCAGAGTGAGCCCATATTGCTCTTGCCCTGCAGCAGCAGCTTCTGTTCTATGGGGTTGGCCTCAGCTTCCACCTTTGGGTGTTGTGACCTTTTTTTTTGCTTTGTTTTTGTGCCAAATATATCAGGCTGTCATAATACATAAACTTTCACTGTATGTAATATATAGACTTTGGCAAGTCCAGTGTAAAAGTAGAATTAGGCAGACCAAAAATAGCATTTGAAGAACATAAAAAAAACTTAACAGCAGCCCTTTTAAAAAGTATATCAGAAGCAGGAAGCTTGCCAAATAATCAGAGGGGCCACTGCATGATCGAGGTGCTAATGGAGCATGTAGGGAAGGCCGCAAGGCCATTGTGGGGAAGCGTAATGAATTCTTCGCATTAGTCTTCACTGAAGGGGAATTAAAGGAAATTCCCACACCTGAGCCCCCCCTTTGTTTAGGTGACAGATCTTAACTGTTCCAGAATGAGCTGTTAGTAGAGGTGGTTTTGGAACAAAGTGATAAATTAAACAGCAATGAATCACCAGGACCAGATGATATTCATTCAAGAGCTCTGAAAGAGCTCCAATGTGAAATTTCAGAACTACTAGCTGATAAGTAACCTATCACTTAAATCAGCTTCTGTACTAGGTGACTAGAGCAGTGGTTTTCAAGCAAACTCTCAGGTACTGGGTCGCGGCACCCCCTGCTGCTGTCACCAAAAGACTGGAATGCATTGCTCATGTAATTGTTGGGTCGTGGGCATAAAGGATTTTTTTTAAACTGGGGCCTGCGAAAGAAAGCTTGAAAAATGACTGGACTAGAGGATAGTTAATGTAATGCTGATGTTTAAAAAAGGGTTCAGAGGTGAGCCTGGCAAATTACAGGCCAGTAAGCCTAACTTCAGTAACTTTAAATTTAAAAAAAAAAAAAGAAACTTTGTAAAGAACAGAATTATTGGACATCTAGGTGAACACAATATGTTGGGGATGTGTCAGCATGGTTTGGAAACGGGAAATCAAGCCTCCCCAATCTATTTAAATTCTTTGAGGGGGGTGAACAAACATGTGAACAAGGGTAATCCAGTAGATGTAATTTACCTAAACTTTTCAGAAAGCCTTTGGCTAGGTCCCTTGCCAAAGACTCTTGAGTAGAGCAAGAATTCAGGAAATAGGGGAGAAGGCCCTCTCATGAACTGGTAACTGATTAAAAGATAGAAAACAAAGGTCAGGAATAAATCATCAGTTTTCACAGTGGAGCAAGATAAATAGCCACCTCACTGTAAGCCCGATTTATAAATATGTTGAACGGGCATGGATGCCAGTACAGATTCTTGAAGAAACGCTTCTATTTATCTTGCTCCACTGTGAAAACTGATGATTTGCAACTTGATCCCTGCATGCAGTTCTTGTCGCCAAAACTCAGATTACTCCACTCCAGATAGTTTAAGGCCAAAGCTGATTGCGAAGAGTTAAAAAGGGATTTCAGAAAACTGGTGTCTAGGAAGAAATAGGCTGATGAAATTCAATGTTGATAAATGAGAAATGATGCACAGTGGAAAACAAAATTCCAACTATCCATACAAAATGATGGGATTTAAATTAGTTGTTAATGCTCAGAGATTTTGGAGTCATTGTAGATGGTTCTCGGGAAAAACATCTCAGTGTGCAGTGGTAGATGAAAAAAAGCCAATGGAATATTAGGGTCCATTAGGAGAAGGATGACTAATAAGACAGAAAATATCATAATGCCACTCTAGAAATTCAGAATATGCCCACACCTTGATCCCTGCATGCAGTTCTTGTCGCCAAAACTTAAAAAAAAAAAAAAAAAAAAAAAAAAAAAAATTAGAATGGGAAAAGTATAGAAAAGGGCAACAAAAAATAATTAGGGGTATGGAACAGCTTCCACATGAGAAGAAATTAAAAAAGGCTGGGATTGTTCATCTTAAAAGATGACTAAAGAGGGATATGAGATATGACAGAAGTCTATAAAATCCCAAATGGTGTATTGAGAGCTATTAAGGAAGTGTTATTTATCCCTCTTATAACACACAAACCTAGGGGTCAGCTAATGAGGTTGATAGGAAGCAAGTTTAAAATAAACAAAAAGGAAATAGATCTTCACACAGTGAACAGTTAACCTATGGAACTTGTTGCCAGGGGATGTCATGAAGGTGAAAAGTATAACAGGTTTCAAAAAGTTAGACAAGTTCATGGAAGATAGGTCCATTAGCCATGATAATCAGGGGTGCAACCCCATGCTCTCGGTGTCCCTAAGCCTCTTGACTACTAGAGCAGGGCTGGACAGTAGGAGACGGATCAATCAAGAATTGTGTTAAAGAATTAGGTTCTTACCATTCCCTCTGAAGTATCTGGCACCAGCCATTGTTAGAAAACAGTGTCCTTGCCTAGATAGACCATTGTGCCGACTCAGCATGAGTCGTCTTATAGTGACGGCCCTACCAAATTCATGGCCATGAAAAATATGTCATGGGCTGTGAAATGAGACCTCCCCCATGAAACTTAGCTGGGGGTGGCGAGGAGGGAGCAGAGAGGCAGGCCTTAAGGGCTTCTGTGCACCAGGCCCTGCTGCTAATTCCAGCCAGGCTGGGGAGGGATGAGACGTCCTCTTCCCTTGCACGCCTGCTCTCGGAGAGAGATCAGACCCACCTTTGGGTACCTACCATGGCTGCAGAAAGCTCTGTGGCTGAAGGCACCAGCCATGGAGCTTCCTGCAGCTGGAGGAAATTCCTGGAAATGAAGATGGGTCTGATCTCTCCTGCTGGGAGTGCTCCCACCTGTGGCTCCTAGCTGCTAGGTCTGGCTGGGCTGGGGGGAGACTTGACTTCCTCTTCCCCTCTATGGCTGCTCACAGGAGGTGGTGGTGGTGGGAGATCAGACTCAGCTCCACTTCTGGGAGCTGCCTCTGGCTACACGGAGCTCCATGGCTTCTGCTTTCAGAGCTTGCTGCTGCTGGCTGAGACACCCAGAGGAGGACTTGATTTCCCCCTGAAAATGGTCAAGCAGGGGAAGAAAAGTCCTATTCTTCCCCCAACCCAGCCTAGCAGCTAGGCGCTTTCAGCTGGGGTGCTTCCAGCAGTATGGGGAGATCAGTTTGCCCTGTGTGGATACAAATATGTTGATCTGCACCTGATCTGCAGCTGCAAGTAATGGTCCACGGATATCTGATTTGCAGGGCTCTAGGCCTACACAGATGCAGATATATAGCTCTGTATCTGATCTGCATTTGCAAGAAATTGTCTGAGGATATCCGCATTGTATATCCAGATATCCATGGATTTTCAGGGCTCTAGAGATCAGAGCTGCTTCCACTTCTGGGAACCTCTCTGAGTTGTAGGAAGTTACAGAATTGAGGGTTGCAGTTCTGTGACTCCCCCTCTTTCTTTCCCCCACAGTTTTTTGACCCACCATGATATCCTTTTTGGTTGGGACCCCTACGATTACACCATCTTGAAATTTCAGATGCCAGCATATGAAAAAGTGAAATAGACTACTTTTAACACACTGTGGCTGTGAAATTGACTGAAATGGACGATGAGTTTGATAGGTTCCTACTTTAAAGTGAACTACAGGCTTTCCACCTCAGCTTGCTAGGGCATGAAATAGTGCCTTTCAGTGTAACTTTGGACATTCGTTGGTTTAGAATCATCTATCCAAATAGTTTTTGATTTCCTAGGTACAGCTATTTACAAAGATGAGATGGTGATATGTTCGTCCTTGTATCAATGTGTACTGAATGTACAGAAATTTACCACATGAATGAAATACTTTCATGGGTATTGTAATCTCTCTGTGTCTTGTGCAACTTTAAAAGCAAACGCTATTAAAAACTGAACGTGGAATGGAATATTAAACCATATTACCACTATTTATTTTTACAGAAAAATATTTTAGAAGTACTTGGTAAGACATTCACCGTTCATATATTTGTTACATTCTGAGAATGTCTGCATTTTATTTTCATCAATAGGGAGTGCATTTTTTTAAAACCCTATATTTTACTAGACCTTCTCTTACACATATAATCACTGTTTTGATTTCAGGATGTGGTCAACAAAATTAGGAGCAAAAAGTATCTTGTAAATGCCAGTAAATATTTGCTTCCTTTTCCATCTCCCAGATCAGAAATGTAATTTGTTAGTTTGGAGCAGTGGGCAATGATTTTAAAGTTTCATTTTGATCATTGAGTGAAACTTCAAGAGCTATTATAATCCCTGTTTTTAACTCCATCGGAATTAAAGCATATTTTTTGGGATGGGTGGGACGGGGTCATCAAATAGGAGAAATAAAGTAGATTTGTTTCCAGAGGGGTAGCCGTGTTAGTCTAACTAACTGACTAACACGGCTACCCCTCTGGAAATTTCTACCATGCAAGGCACTGAATGGAAATCTACAAACCTCTTGAAGAAACTTGCACAGATCATGCATCTGACGAAGTGGGTTATAGCTCACAAAAGCTTATGCCGAAGAAAATCTGTTAGTCTATAAGGCACCACAGGACTCTCGTTGTTTTTAAAGTAGATTGTGTTTTTATATAGCCTTGAAAAAACAGTTTTTAAATGTACATTTTTGTGCTATCTTGAAGCTAAAAATAATATATTTTTAAAAGTTATGTCATGAGTGTTGCCATCATACTTGTGGGATGTTTAAGCCATGTTTTGTTTAATTTAGTTAATAATACTTGTTTCCATTTGCCCTTTATATCTGCCAGCATGATCTGATACATCTAAAGTGTACCAGGCATTTGCATGTTATGAGGTTCACTGCTGGAAAGGGATTTATATTGTTAGTTTAAGACTCAGAGTAAAACTTAGCAGGGAAGATGGGAGAGACTGCTGCTTTCAGTTGCTTTGTTTTATTCCACGGAAACATTTAAAAAATAAAAAATACCTAGGGAAAAAGCCTCATTAAGTTGTGTTTATCAGTCCATTGATTTTTTTTTTTTTTTTTTAAAGAAAGAAATTAAAATTCCAGACTCTGAGAAAAATGGGGAAGTGAATTTCTGAGATCTGATAATTCAAATGGTTGATTTAAAACTTATTGCCATATACACAGTTAATCTTCGAGGGATGAGCCCGTTTGTGATATCTGAAGATATCAGTTGAGAAATGAAATTAATACTTTTTGAGCATGTTCAGTAGATTGTTTTCCTTAGATACTTTAAAGCCACAGTCATGCAATTGGCTCCATAAAGGAGGACCATGGAAGCCTTATGGAGCCCATTTGAAACCAGTGAAGATCTATACAAGCATCTGCTCACATGGATCCAGTTTCAGGATTGCATGGAGGAGGTTTACACTGAACCTATAGAGTAGATAATTAGAACTCCAGATCTCATGTTTAGGTTTTCGTTGCTGAGACCATTTGCAGCAGACAGTCATTCTCTCTGTTGCAGTACCTACTTATTCCTCAATCCCCTTAAAAGCAGGATAGAAAGGGACCACTGGGAGTATTGTGGTTTTCTGTGAGGCCTGGGAGCATGCAATCTGAAATATCACACATTCTCCCAGGCTTTCTGGAGTGCACAGCCTAAGAGCAGGAGGAAAGTGTTTAATGTGCAAGCTAATTTTCACACAATCTCATGTGCAATATGTCTTTGATTCTGCATAAAAATCTGTACTGGAAGAGGGGTGTGTGTGTGTATCTTTTTAAAGGAAATGCAGATAAACACACAGAACTTTTCACTGATGTGTTAAGGGTAAGAATTAAGGTGCATAAATCATGAGGAAACTGAAATATACGGTCACCCATGCTAACTCTTCTACTTTCCGAGTATGTGAACAATATGTAACATACTGTAAATTATACAGTTGCAAGGGTACACACTATTTTTAGGTCAAGTTAAAATAACAGTTATTTTGCCTTTATGTAGACATTTATTCTGATTACCTGTTTGTTTGTTTGTTTGTTTACAGCACCAGCAGACATTTTTGAACCAGCTGAGGGAGATCACTGGTATCAATGACATCCAAGTACTGCAACAGGCATTGAAGGTATGGTGGGTTTTTAATAAGCATCTAACTCGATGGGAAGCTGTGAGTGCACATGTTGTGAGTTCACCTCCTGAGCTGTCACCATCTAGCTTTACTAAAGCTCTTAATAAAGTTCTCCAATGTAAAGAAGCAAAACCTGTTATTCCTAATGGGAAAAATAAGCTGGAAACTGGTGTGGTTTTGGCTGGGTCTTTTTCTTTTTCTTTTCTTTTCTTAATATGGTCAGGGAGAGGAGGGCTTGGCTGTTGCATTTATCTGTCAGAAAGGGGCAATAGAAATACTATCCTGATTCTTTCCTATGACATTTCCTTTTTAGTGAGACAATGGCATAATGCCTCTTAATGGCTTCTTGTGTAATTTGAAAGCACAAAATTGATATCTGGTTGGATATTAATATCAATTGAAGTGGTTGATGGGGTGTGTTTTGAAAAGAAGGAGAAAATTCTCTAGGAGAAAATTCTCACATCACTATTAAATTCCCTGCTACTTAATTTGGAAAAAAGGTTAAGAAGGATTATATATATTTTCCCTTGATGTGTCTTACCTTAAAAATATCAGGAGTATGAAATGTGGTCTTCCCTGGTTGTGTGTTGGAGGAGCTGTTAGGTGTCTGAGTAGATATAAAAAGAGCTTTCAGCGAATGAATCTTTAACATAATATTCAGTCACCCAAAATGTTAGGCATTGAAGCTGAAGTTAACAAAAACTAAAACTTTTAGTTGTTTAAGCTATATAATGAGGTGCTGTCCCCTCCCATTGTAGAGTTGAAACAGTTATTCCCTTTATAATTTATATAGGTTATTTCCCATCCCATACACGAGCAGCTCCACTGGTACAAGATACCTATATAATTGCATCATGGGGTGGGTGGATTCATTTTAAATATATTGGTTTGATTAAAGTAATATAACTTTTCTAATGTAGACAAGGACCTTCAGCAGATTGAATTAAGATCTCTTCCTTTTGCAGTTTCTCCTCATTTACTCTTTCTTGACTCTTGTGATAACATCATTTCACCAATTCTTCAGTTGTCATAAATTCCTGAAGGGGAAATAAGACCTGAAATTTTGATATAGGGCTGGTGGGGGAAGAAGAAACCTCCACATTTCTTTTTCTCCTAAAGCTAAGTAAATTTCCCATCACCTCATGACTACCTTTCAAGCCATTATACAAAAACACAACCCTCCCGCAACCTCTTTCTCTACTAAGAAGAAAAAAGAAGGGGAAGAGGGGAGTGCATTTTTAACATCTCTGTGTGTATGTATGTTACTTATAATTAAATTTTCTCTAGTCTAAATTTAGACAACCAAATACCTACAGCCTCAAAAATAAAAGGCTAGATTCTTAGATAGCACAATTCAGCTTAGTCGTGTGGAAGTCAATAAAGCTGTTCCAAGTTACACTAGATGAGGATACCGCTTAAAATTTATAATGCATTTTAAACTAATTTCTCCTTTGACAGGTGCAACTCTAATGCAGAGTAATTAGAGAAGAATCCTCTTGACTACTCTATCTTACAACTCACAAAATTATTTGTTAGAAACTAAACAAGTATATAAAATAAAATTTTGGAAGACTTAGAATGGTTTTAGGTTGTGACTTTCTAACCAGAATTAGACAGAAAAAATAAGGGCAGTTAGGTATGTGACAATTGAAGTTGATCATAAACTCCATGTGGCCTACCATTTAAAAACCAGTGACGTCTCTCTTTTTGTTGACATTTAAAGGACAGCAATGGGAGCTTGGAACTAGCTGTGGCTTTCCTTACTGCAAAGAATGCCAAAGTTCCTCAGCAGGAGGAAGCAAGTTACTATCAAACAGCACTTCCTGGCAATGACAGATACATCAGTGTGGGCAGCCAGGCAGACACAAGTAAGTATTCCTTTCTCTGTATAAAATAACTTAAAAGCAAAGTAACTAAACTTGGCTACCATCAGTTCTGTTTGTAAATTTCCTAGCTTCACATTTCCTAGATTTTTAGCTCTTCTCGTTTCTTTTAGCATACATTTTATTTTCTTCATGGTTTTCTTTTAACACGTTCATTTTCAGTATTAGATAGAAATTGAACTGGCCCTTCAATGGGTTTTTGCCCCTTGCGGTTTCCTGGTTGTGGCATGCCAGTTCAAGAAGGGTAAGTAGCTTTAAAGTGAGGTAGAAGTCCACAAAACGTAGGAGTACGTCACACCTGAATAAAAATAAATATTAAAGCTGTAAATGCGATGTTATATAGGTAATGTTACCAAATATACATTTTAAGGACTCTCTTTATGCTTCTAACCACTTGGAGTGAAAAGTAGATTTATATCATTTAAAAGCTTACTTAATGTGTTGGAGTGGCTGAGATAGTTAAGATTTTCAGCAGAATAGCACTGAAAAGTGTATCCTTGTTGTTTCTAGTCTCCCTTCATAAAATTTGTTAGTTGCACTGTGGAAAATTAGTATTTCCAAGAATAAATTAAAATCAGAACATTGTGTAACTAAATAATTTAAGTCTGGGTAAAGTCAGAAAAGCATCTCTACTAAAGAGGCACATACTTAACATATCTGCTTTCTCTGTGGATCCAGAATTGCATCTGCATACTTTTGAGATGTAGGATTTTGCTACTGCAGTATTTATTAATGCTATTCCAGAGCATGTATGAATCTGGGATACCGATTTTGTTGTCACTCATGTTTCATTAACTACTCCATTGATGAAAACAAGTCCAGTTGCAGAGCCACATTCTGCCCTCATTTATACCCCACATAACCTTATTGGAGACAAGAGGGCTGTAAAGGATGTAACAGAGGGCAGAATCTGGCCTATAGAATGCATGAAATAGAAAGAGCTTATAGTGAATTTGAGGCATGTTTAATTTGCAGCTCTGGTTATTAGAAAAATCAATTCTTATGGTTGTGAAGTTGAGTAGCAGCAACCATTGTGGAGTAAAACCACTAAGATGTTTTGGAAATCAATGCCCCTTACATTTTCTGCTGCGGACTGTTCAAGTTCATTGGCATCAAAGCTGGAGAGTCCTTAGCTCCCTGCAGTCTAACCTTAAGTCACAGAATGAATGCATTTGGTACTCTCATTCTAGTTTGTTTTTGCACATGAGAAACCACTAAGCAATTCAGCATGTGTTGGCTGGCTGTCTCTAATCAGGAGAAATCCCTGACTGAGGTAGCAGAGCTTATGCATGTCAAAAAAGAGGAGCCTTTGCAGAGTTTTATGAGAAACTTGGTAAGCTACGCTATCGTCTCTTCCATCCATTTGCTGCTGCTAAATATCTTAGTGAATTCACTAAATTTGTTGAGTTTTTTTTCTATAAATAGAAAAAGCTCAAAACAAATCAGGACACCCCTTTGTAATCAGAGTATGAAGGGGGAAAAATAAGATAGTGGTTGATCTGAGAGAAGAAGAGATTGGAAGCGAAGATGTGGGTGTATGTGGGAAATATGAAATGATGATATGATTATTTTAATCTTCATCACTCCCTTCAGTGAAGAAGGATGTTGATGTCACTTATATCTGTAACACTGTAAAACTGATGACAGTGTATTGCTATTAAAATTTGTTGAACCCCATTAAATACCCCACAAAGGTGTAATTATCTCAAAATAAACTCATCCCATCATGTCTTATTGCTTAATCATCCATGTTCATTTGAAATGTAAGATGTCATGAGTCATCTAGATCAGTTTTTCTCAACCTTTTTGATACAGCATTGGAAGCCAGTCCCTGGTATCAGGGAGATCTCAGGCTTCCTATACTGTGTCCGGGAGGTCACAGGGACCGGTTGTTGAGAAACACTGATGTAGATGCAAAGCACTGAAGTTTCTCAGTCATCCAGACTGGGAATTAGAAGTCAACAGATAAATACCAGAAACTCAGTCCCTTACCAGGGAAGAGAAATACCAGTTTGTTGAAGTTTTTGAGTGTATGACAGGCATAAAGGCATAGTTGGTTTATTCTTGAGATTATGGGCTTGCCTGACTCTGTTATTGAAAAATGTGTACTTAGTGAAGGATAAAATAATAAACATTTAATCGGGAAGTCTTATACTTTAGAATCTGGCTGCTGTAATGCTCTCTACAGTGTATCTTCAAAATGCACTTAAGAATGTAACCCTACAGTTTATCTGGTTAAGCCATAAAGCACAATATCCAACATGTAGGGAAACGTTAGGAAACTGAAGTTCCTCAAGAGTAGCAGGCTTTCTGTCCAGACGTTGTTTATAGCAAAGTACTGGCTTGTCAGCGGTTGGAAAAGCTATTAATTGAATGTTGACTGTTAAGATAATTCCTTTTAAAAACACGACTAATTTCAATGTTAATGAAAATAAAGAAAACCTTTCCACTCCTACGTCCAAAGAATACTTTTGAGTCCTTAAGTCTGAAAATCTACTTATCAGACATGATTTCAGTATTAAACACTTATTGAATTATCACAGAAGCATCAATACGGCCTTCGCTGGTGCATACCTAACTCTGCATGCAGCAGTACCCGAATGTGCAGTTTTCTAGCACCAGCAGCTGCAGGTACAGTTAGTCGATCATCTCCACGTGCAAGAGCTAGTTGTCAGTTTGTGTGTATTGTGAGATATCAAGGATAGCAGGCAGTCACAGAATAGAAGATGGGAGATATGTAAACCCAAGAATGCTGAAGGTTTTGTTCCCTAGTGACTAGCTAGGATTACTGCAAGTTAATTGGGAGCACCTGAGATTAATTAAGCAGCAGCCAAGTGACCGATAAAAGCCTCCCTGCTCCAAACAGAAGGGGCACAAGCTGGAGAAGGAGTAGGAGGACAGTGCTGTGCAGAAGCAGAGGAGTTTGCAGAAGGTAACAGAGCTTGGGAAAAGAAGTACAGGCAGAGACAGAGAGCTGAGAAAGGAAACCCTAAAGCCTAAGGAGAGACTGGGTGCAAAGAACCAAAGGGACAGAGGAGGAAAACAGCCCAGGAGAAAGAACTGTAAACCCGGACACTGTCAATAGCACATAGGGCCCCTGGGCTGGGACCTGGAGTAGAGGGCGGACCCGGGTCCCAAACCCCCTCTCCTTTCCCATGAGCTGCGCCAATGCAGGCACCCCAAGGGGCAAAATCCAGATGATTGGGGTCACTTTGACTCATTAGACCTAAGAAAGTGCGGGATTCCCCGTAGGAAAACTGGCAGTTTGCCATAGTATGCAAATAGAAACAATAACATGAAAACATTTACAGTGTTGGGGTTGCAATTGACCAGTACAAAATTTCTGATCTAGAATTGCCATAAGACTCTTCGCTGTGTCACGTGGATCCCAGGCACTACAGAAGAGAATTTGCAGTTTTTTGAAAGAAGACCCCTGTGTTTATAGCAGCCACAGCAGGAACAGAACTACTAGTGAAGCACAGCAATATTTATAGAATAATGTTGTTCCCGTATATAGCACACAAGACACTTTCTAGGTGAAGTGCTCACTGCTTTTGGAAACATGATTTAAAACGGCTTAGCACAATTTGTTTTTGTCTGTGAATGTTGGTCAGAACTGTTGCATTGCTAAACATAATATTGATTTTTCTCTTTTTTTATTTGAGAAACTTAAAGAATCCAGGATTAGAGGAGGAAGAAGCAGCGAAAGGGGGAGAAATTTGTTTTACAAAAATATTATCTTTGGGTCAAACAGCAGCCAAGCCTTGCAGAAATAACCACATGTCCCTCTGTTCTAAAGTTCAGGAATTTTTCTCCCTCATGCCATTAAAATTTTATTTAAATTCCTGACATATTTCTTGCATGGAAGTTATTATTTTGTGTAACTTTTAAA
The DNA here is from genome assembly GCA_007922175.1 of Pelusios castaneus. Lineage (NCBI taxonomy): Eukaryota > Metazoa > Chordata > Testudines > Pelomedusidae > Pelusios > Pelusios castaneus. The sequence continues at coordinate 29,697,138 of ML685767.1, forward strand.
CTCTTTCTCCACCTACTTGATTGTAAAAATACTTTGCATATGTACGGAGCTATATGAACTCGAGGGTCACGTGCTTTACTTCTGTGATGGCAATCACTTGCAAATTAGAAAGATTGTCTTCCAGGGATCTCAGTTCTGGGTTCTCAGGTGGTTCCATACCCCAATCCTAGACCGGCATGCCCTGTCACAATAAGGACAGGTGTTTCCAGGAGAGATAAGCACAGAATAGCTGCATTGTCTGTTCTGATGTTCTTTCTTCCTGTTCCTCTTTTTCTCTTTTCTCTTTGACATTTAGAACTCAAAAAATGCGATAAACTGTCTCTTAAAAACACAAAGCTCATTAAAAACTGGTGTTTGGGATTTATTTTAAATAACATGATGGGAACTTCCTGAGTAAGCAAACTGAGTATATGAGGGGAAAAAATGGACCTTTGGTGTGCTTATTGGTATGCTTAGAATTTTTTCCTGTGTTAAACCCATTCATGACAAAACACAATGAAGAGAGAGAGATTTTCATACACTGGACTTTATGCACCACAAATACACACTGAAGCCTAGATTAAGTAACAACTACTTCCAAAAACAAGAGTCAGTTTAAATAGTAGTTCCTCTATTTATCTCTGTACACTAATTGTACAGGGTAAAAGTCACTAGTGTATCCAGCCGGTCATTTTGAAGATCATGTCACACTCCTCCCCATTAAAAACGAATCTTTCCGAACAGCAGATACAGCATTCTTGAATCTTTGAATCAAACTGGTAGTTCAATGCCGTTGGCATAACCTACTGTGGAGCTGTTTTGTCCCATAATAATTACATTTGGCTGCAAAGTTTGAAAATACATTCTGTGACTCTCACAGGGCATTTGCAAGAGTGTGGGCCAAAGATGACTTGATTATGACATAAAAAATATTTTCAGGAGGAGGAAACACCGGGTCCTAAAGGTTCTTTAGTGTAGCAGAGAAAGGTATAACAAAGACCCAAGCATAATCAGTAGCTACTCACTGGATACCACTACCATTGCTTCGCTGCTGGTGTCTTTTCTGTGTTTTTTATTATATTTTAAAATCTCCCATCAGAGAACTGTTCCTGTTTCTGCTCTGAATGGCGGAGGCTTGCAGGTGTGGTGCCATATTTGTAAATCGTCAGGTGTTTTGTCTGAACTGGTGTGTATGTAATGTTAAAATCCATATATTCTAATGCAGCAGCAGTTAGTTTCCTTATCAGCTGAGTGTATATCATCTTCATAATAGATTTAGCCCCTCTGGAATGAGATTCAGAAGCCTGAGACTCCAAATGTTCTTTTTAAAAAAAAAAACCCTGTGTATCAATTCAGGAGATACTGATATGTCTCTTTTTGAAGTATCACAAAGATTCTTAAAGTAAAATGAGTTACCTTGCTGTTATTCTTGTTGTTGTTTATTTCTAGAGTGCTTTACAGGTAAGAAGTCATGGTTGCTGTCCTTAAGGGCTCACTATATACATTAAATTGAAATTCAACCAAATAACATAGATCATGGTGGAAGATGGTGAGGAGGAATGCAGTGAGAGAAAGGCCAGTGCGGTGTCTAATTTCTGAAGGTGTGAGAAAAGAGCTGTCTTTTGATATCAACAATCCTGACTCAACTTCAGCTTCTATTTGCTAGTGGTCTGTAGCTATGGAAATGATTGTAATATCACACATTCAGTTTATTATTTTGATTCAGCAGGACGTATTCACAGCCATCTTAAGACTGGCTCCACTGCAGGCCAGTCTGTCTAGGGAAGTACAAAGGCTTTAAAAAAAAGAAAGAGAGAGAGAATTCCTTGGGAATCAGCTATAAAATCCAGCCAGTGAAAGGGGAAATGTAAACGAGTTGTTCCACCTGCTTTTCTCTCCGACTCTCCATTTGGTCACCCACTTCCCTATGATTTTAACACATAGGCTGGGGTTGGTAGCCTCTGGGATAGCTGCTCTGTTTGGTTTTTCTCTGGCTCTTGAGAACAGGAAAGACAATGAAAATTGCAGGGTACTGACACACTTTAATATCATACAGATACACGAGGGTCATCTTTATATAATATAACACCTTCCTTTCTGTGCCTCCTTCTTCCTGGCTGACTTGCAAAGTGGGATTTTCATCCATGGAGATTTTGATACCTTGTCCTCTGACCTACTGGCAGTCTTGCATAGATGACAGACATCCCCATTACCCTGAGTGCTCTGGGAAGAGTTTCTCTGCTTGACTGTGGAATGAATAATTTAGCAGTGTAAGACTTCTAGAGATAGTTCACTATATTCCCTGAGTAAAAAAGAGTTTTTACTATTATATATAGTAGGTTGGGAAGCTTACGTAAGTTTTGTTAGCTAGCAGCTGACAGAAAATATATTGATATTGTGTGTGTGTGGTGATTGGGATTGTAGGGAAGATGAGATACCCCTTGCTTTTTTTATTCATTTGATAAAAGAAAAAGGCTAGATGGACTGCTAAAATGTCATCTCTTATTTTGAACTTTAATATCTGATCATTTTCTGTTGATGTTTTTGATAATTGAATGTTCCTGTTGGACTCGATGCTTCCACTAATCAGACTTTAGGAAATTCAATATGACATTTAGTTTCAAACTGAAAAAGTATGGGGGGAGAAGGGAAATGAGTGGAAAAAGATAAGGAAAGGAAGATTTAACCTAATCATTTGCTGAGTCCTCCACGCACGCACGCACGCACGCACGCACGCACACACACACGTATATAAAATACACACAAGTATTTGTGGGATTAGGGACTTTGTGGACTTTCTACCTCATTGCTCCATATAAGATAATAGCAACTATTCCCGTTTGAAGATATCCTTTAAGGAAAGTTCATTTTCATGAAACATAATTTTGGAAAAAAAAATAAAACAATAATATTTTGGCCTTGATAATAAGTTACAACACTGAACCTAAAAGCAGTAGTAAAGTAGGGACTTGGTAGGAAGTTGTAGGTTTTCAGAATCAGTCCTTCATTGATTGATAACTTGATGGAGGCCACTCAGGAAACAGGAAGACTTTGGAAAAGGCAAAACTGCACTTTGGAGCGCATTAATTAAAAAAGGGCAAGTCTGTGTGTTTTTCTTTTTCTTTCTTTCATATTTTAATTATCAAGTAAGAGAGAGGGACCAGTTAATGAATGAAGACTTTGAGGTTAGCTGTGGAAAGCAAGCCAAAAAGAAGAGTATTGTAAGGAGGAATTTGAATGTGGTTTAGCAGTCCACACTAGTTTTGAGTCCTCTGCAGTAAGATTTACTTTTCATTCTGTTTCACTTTTAATTTTGAGAAAGATAGTTTTGCTTTTCAGATGTGATTGATCTCACTGGAGATGATAAAGATGATCTTCAGAGGGCAATTGCCTTGAGTTTGGAGGAATCAAACAGGGCATTCAGGGAGACTGGAATAACAGATGAGGAACAAGCCATTAGCAGGTAAACAAACAACTTATATAAAGCAGAAATAAAATTTTTAAAGAATCAGAAATTGGCCTGTGTTTTGCTTCTTTGTTTCTTGTGTGTCTCTAACAAAGACAAAAGTGTTAATTTTCATCTGTTATGCTTCTGATATACTTGGCTTCAGGAATGTTGCTTTACTGGATTGTATGCTTTCTGTTGAAAAATCAGCCCACTGTTTTTAGGGTAGAAATTAATAATATATTTCATGGCTGCACATTTACTTAAATGCCTAAGACTGAGTTGGAAGAAAAGACCTTTGATCATTTAAAAAAAAAAAAAATCAGACCTAAAACTGAAAGACATTTCTATTGTATATTTGAAAAGAGTTGGAAAGCAAAGTATGATTAGGAAGCTAACCACTTCATTGTATGCTTGCAACACTCATTATTACAATAACACTTCCTCATTTCTCTGATAGGAAAATATAACCGTTTGGTTAGTATTATTAAACTTTAGCAGAAACAACAGCTACCACATTACAGGTGGCAAGGTCGGATTTTTTTATTACAAAACTTGTTTCTGTTTCAGATGGTCAGAACTCTCCAAAACATTCATATTCTGGAATGAAAATGTCTAGGTTTTCTAGGTTTTCTAGGTTTTGCTGAAGGTGGGAAAGGTGTGTTTTGTTTTGTCCTTTTTTAGGAAATAAAATTTTTAATGGGAAATATATTGTGATCTCTTTTGTGAACAGCAGTTCAGCTGAAATAATTGAGTCTTCACAATTACAGTTGGATATGGATGTAGTTCTTGGTGAAAAGCTTTGCCTGGCCTTTCTTTGGAGGAAAGTAGCTTTGATTTGACTCCAGTTACTGGTGTTTGAAAGTGAGGTACTGCACATGTGCATTAGTTATTTGGTAATCTTGTTAACTGTGCATCCAGTGGGGGATGTGCTGTGCATTCCTACAGTAAGGTAAACTGCTCTAGCTGTTGCATTATCCTCCAAAATGCCTCTTTAGCCTACCTCTGAAACAACAGGAGGAACTGGGAGGTCCACCACAACTGTAATGCCTTGTATATTAGACTCATAGACTTTAAGGTCAGAAGGGACCAGTACGATCATCTAGTCTGACCTCCTGCAAAATGCAGGCCTCAAGACCTCACCCACCCACTCCAGCAATGGGCCACCAACCTATGACTGAGTTATTTACCTCCTTAAATCATGATTTAAGGACTTTAAGATATAGAGAATTCACCAGTAGGTGAACCATGTCCTGTGCTACAGAGGAAGGCGAAAAATCCCCAGAGCCCAAGCCAATCAGCCCTGGGGGAAAATTCCTTCCCGACCCCAAATATGGCGATCAGTTAAACCCTGAGCCTGTGGGCAAGTCTCAACAGCCAGTTACCCAAGAAACAATTCTCTTTAATAACTCAGAACCCACCCCATGTACTCTCCCCTCTTAGGCCACTTGTATATCCACCTCACATAGCCAAATACCAGTCAATTTCCAAAATAGGGTAATCATACCACCCCCTCCATAAATTTATCAAGCTCAGTTTTGAAAGCAGTTATGGTTTTTGCCCCCACAGCTCCCCTTGGAAGGCTATTCCAGAACTTTACTCCTCTAATGGTTAGAAATCTGCGTCTAATTTCAAGCCTAAATTTCTTCATGGACAGTTTATAACCACTTGTCCTGGTGTCTACATTGGTGCTATACTCAAATAATTCCTCTCCCTCCCTGATGTTAATCACTCTGATGTGTTCATAGAGAGCAATCATATCCCCCCTCAGCCTTCTTTTGGTTAGGCTAAACAAGGCAAGCTTCTTGAGTCTCCACTCATAGAGCAGGTTTTCCACTCCACAGACCATCCTTGTAGCCCTTCTCTGCACCTGTTCCCATTTGAATTCATCCTTTTTAATTTGATTTAATTTGATTAGCAAAGTCAGAGATACAATGAAAAGGTTCTCTGAAATGTCATTTCCCACCCTTCCCTGCAATATTTTTTTTTTCTTTGAAAAATAGAGGCTGTGCTGATTACAAAAGTAATTATACTCATGTATGCTCTTTGAGATGCATGGGAGGAACTATTTAATGACCCGGGTCATCTCATTATTAGACTAGTTAAAAATGTGTAATATTGCTTATGGAGGCAGGAAGGGCTGAGACAGCAGGGAGTTATACTCCTGATAGATCCTAATGTGGCTGGTGATACTGTTTTTCGGGTTTCAGTATGTGCGTGTTCTTGCATGATTTGCACTAAAATAGTAATAGATGAGAAGACAGTAAAAGCCTTTTTTCTCTAATTTCAAATGAGAAGTGCAGCTCTTGTGAAATTTCTCTTTTTGTAAGACAATTTTAATAATCATGTCTGAGGGTTTAGGTGCATCTTTCATCCTTTTTTGTTCTCTATGGCTTTGAATACCTCTATTCAGGACCTTTTCTTTTTGAAGATCTTCTAGCATTAGACTCTTTCCTTTTTACTCATAATCCCTTTTCCATACTGCAAAGATTGGATCTTTCCAATAAATACTGAAAATGTTTTTTAGTACTGTATATTTTTCTTTGGTGATAAATCAATATGCTATTTCATGTGTATCACATATACAAGAAGCATATAGGATCTCTCTGATCAATCATATACAGCCTCACCAAAATAAAGTGTTTGTTTATACTTGCAACTTGTTTGTTTTAATTATAGATGTGTATGTATATATTAATGTAATGCTAAGTTTGAAGCATGAGTCAAATACAGAAATTTCAGTCTTAAGGTTTACAGTGCTACTACAGTCAATTTGTGGTGAGATTTTAGGTTTTGTGTTTTATATGTATAGAAAGCCTAACACAAATAGATTTTTTTTCTTGGTTACTAACATTCATTCTTTTTGGGGTATTAACTTTTCTCTGTCTGAGAACCAGAAAGTAAAACTGATTTTTTTTAAAAAAGGGGGTGAGGCGGGAACTGGTCAAATACAGTACTCTGACAGTAGTCTGATTTTGTTTATCAAACAAAGAGCAAGGCAAAAATCAAATAAAAACTCGATAGTGGTAAGAAAGCAAACTTGGAAAAAAAATCAGTTGTAATAATTGAAGAACATGTATTTTTAAACTTAGAATCCTTACTAAGGGGGGAGATTTTCAAAAGCACAAACAACAGTTTAGGTACCTAATGAGTTTGTTAGAGGTGGAATTAAGGTGTCCGTAGGAACATTAATTATGAATTTCTTGATTTGTGTGATCACTAAATTCATGAAACTTTACAATAGGCTGTGTTTTGCATTAAATTATTTAATTTTTTTAAAGGTGAAGAACTGGTCAACACTAGGATATTCAGAGAAATACAACCAAAATGGCCATGCATGCACAAAAATGGTGGTTTTTGAAGCGTATTGGTTCTGTTATTTTAAAGACCTCTTTCTTCTTTCCTGTTGAGTTGTTCCATATAACACACAAGTCTAATGCATTTACCTGATAAAGCTCATCCTGTTGTTTTCTTTCAAACATTCTTGTGGTATGGATTTTGGTTTTATATGACGTGATAATTTCCTTTTGATCCACAAATGGCATTTGATGCATAGCTCCCTCTAAAGAAGCAAGCCAGCCTAGTGAATCCAGAATTCTTAATCACCTCTTCTGATACTAAGCAGATTGAAATATATGACTTCTCAGCCCACTAATGTGTTCTGTTACCAAATAGGCACCTGTCCTTTCATTTACAACTTAGTAGAACTTCTGTAATTTATTTCCTCATCTGCTCTATCATTTAAAACATAATTATTTCAAACACAGTATAAATATGAGTAAAATAATTAGTACTGTAATAGTTGGAACATGTAAAAATTTATTGTATTTAAGGGCAATGGCAGAAAGGGATAGTCACTGAATATCTCATACTCTTTAACTCTAGAAAGGGTTACCAAATAGGGCCCATATTGTGGTTCCTACGCAGATAGAATCCCCCGTGATGACCATAGGACTTCTGGTTGGCTAAAGCTTGCACGGTTGTACCCAAAGGTCTTTTTGCTTTGTAAAACTAACAAGGACCAGTGAGCCTGATCTAATAATGCATTCAGGGACTGATGAATCAATGCACGCCTTGGTCTTCCTCTTCCAATTAATTAAAACTATTTCGGTTGTTGGCACCGTTCATGGGAACCATTTTCTGTTCCATAGTCTGATTTTGAAGAGGATTGAGGCTACTTAGAGCCAGAAGTACGACATCCTTGTCTCAGTTATTTTGTAAGGTCACTTTCATTTGTTGAGGACAATGCCTGAGAAAGATGCTTTCTCATAACAATTCCGTATCATATTTATGAGACTGGCCAAGTACCAAATCTGTTCTGCCTAACCTCTGGAAGCAATTTCAGTACGGTGGTTGGGGGGATGGAAGGGGTCCAGAATATCCAGTCAAGTAATTTATGTTGAATAGCTGTTGTACTGAGCCATAACTAGTTCTTGCACATTACAGTTAAGTTGGTGTCAGCCATTTCCTTGTCAAAAACTGGCAGAGGAATTGGAAACCCAACTTTGTTTGCGTCTATCATTATTGACTATAAAAGCGCTATGTCACCTAAGGATGGATCGTGTTAAGGCTGATTGTCTCCCATCAGATAATTATAACTAGGGAAAATTGACGAAGGGCTAGTACAAGTCAAAGCTACCTAAACTAGCTAAGAAAGATCTTTAGGTAATCAAACTCATGAATCCTCTACAATTAAAGGAAGAAGAACAATTCTAAAAAGAATTAACTGAATACATAAACACTACTGATTTTTGGCTAACCCTATGGGGTAAGAAGTACTGTAAGCAGGTTGCCAGGGATGCTGACTGCCCTTTTCTTGACCTTTTCATATCTCACAAATGCTATTAAACATTCTGACGACTTGAGTTGACCAAAATCAGTTCTGAATCAGAATTTAGAGACCGTACTTGTTGTTCAAGAAATTGTCTTAAATTGGTGTGGTATTTGCTTTGAAGTTCTCTTTAGTGCCATCATCAAATAGCTGATCTTCTCTCAAGGTGTAATTGCCACGTAACGTTGTAAAAGGAATGTGAATGATGGGGAAGCAAATTAAAAAAAGCCCTTTTTTTTCCTTTTTCTTTTCTGTTTTCTCAAGAGGCAATATGATTTTTTCTTTTAGTTAATAGCCAAATTAACCTACAGTGTGCTCTATAGCGAGATTTCAGTGATTAGAACTGCAAAATTACAAGGCGGTTGCAAAACCCTTAAAATGTTATCTTATTAAAAGGCAACTCTGTAGAAAACATTGGTTAAAATTAGTTGGTTTCAAAACCTTCAAGTTCAGTGTCTCTTTAAGATATAAAGCTATTTAAACCTGTGATGCATAACACTTATATTGTTAATAGTAAAGTAGGTTTTAAAAATCTAGCCTCATTCACAATACCCAACAACTTTTACAACAGCAGTTGATCCCCAGCATGCCTCCACAACTCTTTTGCCCTGTATAAGTAGAAGAACAGGAAGTGCATACATAACTCATGGTAGCATTAATTTGACACCAATATACAACAGAATGAAATTTGCAAATTGGGAAATAGCCACACCTGAGATGTATGGTCTGATCTTTTCTCTCTCTGTCACTCTTTTTCTGTTAGAAACTCCATATAGAGGTCAGTCTAGGTTTGCTTTTTTCTGTTATGTTGGTGTAGGCCAGCCCTGCCCCATAACTTGCAGCAGGTGCCAGAGGCGGGACCAGCAGGGAAGAGGAGCCCAGGGCTAGCAGGTGTGCAGACTCTTCCCTGCTGCCCTGCAGGCCCCCCCGGGAACAGGTCCAGCAGGGGAGGGGAGTCATGCATTTCAGGCCGTGCTGCCAGCAAGGCCAGCAGCAGGGAAGGAGCTATGGCACCACAGGGCCAGGAGCCCTGCGTGTTGCTGGAAATAGGCATGTGTGCTGGGGGTCGCTGACCTGTGGTGTAGGCTCTAGAATAATTCATTTTTTTTAGCAGAGATTGTGTATATTCTGCTGCCTGTTCAAAATGTGTATCTACCAAGGATGATTTTTATTGTCTTTAAAATATCCTTCTCTTTACTGATAAAGAGGCTAATGAGCTCTGTTTTGACCTTAGTAACATATTGTATGTGGTTCATAAGCTTTTGCTCCCATTTTTATTATGCATTTGTATAAGAGATGAACTCCTAACAGCCGAACAAACAATTCTTGTGAGACATGTAAAGTCTTGAAAATTCCAGCTAGTCTGTATGGGAGCTGTTTAAGAGATTTTTCTGGGGAGGAGTAGTGTTTTTTTTCATGTTCCATATGGCATGTTTCAGTTACATAAGGCAATGAGTACAGTACACAAGGTATGGAAATGGGAATCCAGAAACATGGATTACATTAGCTGCTTGTCATTGGTATGCTGCATGATTTTGAGCAAGCTAGGTAAATTTCCTTCATTATAACTTTTCATCAGAAAAATGGTGGTGATATTTTGCTTTGGAAAGCACTGTGATGTGTGTGCATGAAAAATGATTACGGGTATATTCTCAAACTTCTTTTGTTCCCCCCCCCAAAACAATTATGACCCAGTCTTAAAAGATTGGACTGTGTGGACTTTTAAAAATTAATTTCCTTTACGTAGTCAATTCAAGGTTAGGGATCCTTCAGTCATGAAAAGCTTACTCCACTCATACACATGAATATATAATACAATTTATTTTGGAAAATCAACTATAATACTGTATCTGCAGGTAAAGTACTATCTTATTTTCCAAGGTGTATTGCTGCACATAAAAAACATGCTTAAGTAAAAAATAAATCTAATAAGTTACCAAATGATTCTGTAATAGTATCTGAAGCTGTATTTATATATTATCCTGTTGTTTTGCTGTATTATTGATTTACTCTCCCTCTCCCCCCATTTCTTTTTCTGCTTTCTAAGAGTTCTAGAAGCCAGTATAGCAGAAAATAAAGCAAGTTTGAAAAGGACACATCCAGAAGTGTGGAGTGATTCTCCAAACCCCTATGATCGAAAAAGGCAAGACAGTTGTCCAGTTGGATTAAAGAATGTTGGCAACACATGCTGGTTTAGTGCTGTTATTCAGGTAAGTGCGTTCACTGATTAGCTGTACTTTCTGTTGTAATATAATTTGTACAAAAATCATTGGCTATGGTGAACAGTAGATTAGCTTACTTTCCCTTTGTACTCTTGAAGGTGATGAAAAAGATATATTTAAGCATTATCTGTTTCCCATGTGCCTATAAATGTAGACTGCTTTTAGTGCAGTGTATATGGTGAATTATCTGATTTGGATAAGTGAGGTGTCAAAGAAGATCACAGAACTTGTTAATGGTGAAAGGCATGATTTTTCAACAATGAGGGCCTGTAGCTCTCACTGACTCTTTTGGCAGCTGTTGGTGCTCAAAGTATTTAAAAATCAAGGAATAAATATTTTTAATAAAAATACACGTGTAAATGACTTAAAGGAGGGAAAAGGAGGGTGGCTGACTAGCCTCTGTTGTTATTGTTCTACTAACCAGGATGTTTCAGTCCCACCACCTAACAGTGGACTATTCTGTAGGGGAGCTATAAAGTTGGGATAAGAGAGAGAAGATCTTTGGAAGCGGGGGGGAAAGGCCTGTGTAGCGTTAGTCTGGCTAACCCAGCTAATCAATGCATACTGCATAAACTAACTGTATGTTCAGCTAGTATGAAGACTTCATTAATATTAGCTTGACACAGATATGTACAGAACATTTTTTTACTTTCTTTTACAACTTAAAGGTGAAAAGAATTTGAGTGCCTTCATCAGGGACTGAGATTTTTGCTCATTTGATTTTTTAACTCTCAAAGTAGTAAAAGTAGTTCTCAGTAGCCAGTGTTGGTGTACCAGGTTAAAGTTTTAGTGGAATCATTTAGAATAAGCTTTTAAGAGAGTGATTAAATTTGTGGCGTAAATTAGTCTGTTGAATAATTATCAAAACCTCATCACTGGAAATGATCGAGGCAAGATTGGAATGGGAGTGAATTGTATTCCTGTAGAAATCTGTCAGTACCATCCTGTGGTCAGTACCTGTCAGTACCATCCTTCTGGCAACACACATTCAGCCCCGTGCTCTGACACACTCCGTTGAGCAACGCGGCTATCGCTTAAAAAGCACATTCTGCCCCAGAAGCCCACCTCAGGGTGTGAGCCTGCTGAGTTACTTCTTTAAGGACCCATGTGATGAGTGTAGCATATAACACAGAGACATTTGGCACATAATTTTAATGTTATTGCTCTTTACTTGATCCTCTGAGAAATACATAGACCTATGCAAAAGTAATTAACACTACACACATGGCTTTCTCAGTTTTTTCACCCCTCCAGAGCAGTCTTCTGGCAGGTGATGGGGTTCTCTGGAGCTGTCTAGTGACCTTCTGTCGCAGTGTATGACTTGGAGGATGAAACATGGAGCCGCCTTTCCCAGCTTGGCTTCTCTGATCTTGTTCAGTTCAGGTCCACTGCTGAAAATCCTCTGGCCCCACGCAGACCAACCTGGTCAAAGTGGTTTTCCACCTGAGACAGGCTTCTTAGAACTATTTTGTGATCAAACTACAGTCATTAAGAGTAAATACTCCCCATTGTTTCCGTCTGGTGTATACCTGTTCCCAGCCTTGCCAGCAATGGTGTCATCCACATTTATACAGGGGCATTAAGTAAGAGCAATTTTTTAGCAACAATTTCATAACAACTTCCGTGAACTCACAAACGATTCCTCAAATCATCACACAAACACTGCACGTTTGGGAGGGAGGAGAGGACACACCACTCGTAGAAATGTTTATCTTGATAATGGGCTTCATAAAATTTTATTTTTGCTCAAAATTTGCATTGTGAAAGAGTCAGAATGTGGTGGTCCTTTACTGTGTAGATTTGACATTATCTCATTCACAGGTTCCTTTCAGATTTTCAAGAAGATTGACTTGAACATTCTTATAAACGTTTATTTTTTTCCCCCTAATTTCATACAAAAAGTCAAACTTTTCAAAGACATCTTTATGTATTGGCTAGGTCCATCAGCCTGTGGAAACACTGAACTCTGACTAGAGAGTTTTAGAAATTTATGCTAGGCCTATGATCTCATGTTAATTGAACTCAGTGTGCAACTTTATACCTTGAAGATGGATAATAAATAGGACTGGCAATTTTTTATGGTCACTACTTGTATTGTGTGAAATTCTGTAGCAGTCACTATTACACCTCGATACATAGTTTATTCTTGTTTATAACTGTGAAATTTCATCAAAATACAATTATCTTATGTATGGTTTTTGTAGGTCTTTTTTGCTGAAAATATAGGTTATTAACGGTTTGTCTGTCAACTTGGGAGAATTATGTTTCAGACAACTACAAGTATACTACGTGTAGGTTAATTTTGGATATTCTCTAATCATGTATTTATTTAACTACAGGATGGTCAGACTCCTTGGGTTGCATCAACTGTGAAAGTATTTCAGGCTTTCTTTAGGAGCATTTTGAAACCTGACACATTTGATTAGAGGTCAGCAATATCTAGTGTTGCCTACGTGAGTCACAATAATATACCAGGCAACACAGTACAAAACAAAATGAAAATAAACTGAAAACCAGTGGTTTATTTTTCTTTTCAGCATATACTGTCCTGAACTATAGCAAATCTTATAAAAGTATACAATTAGCTTTTTAGTGTACACAGACTCTGGCACAACGTTGTTTCTACTTGTCAACTTCACAGCCATTTTTGAGTTGAACAGGTGATCATTGACTAGTTCCAGTTTTATTTGAGGAGTGAAGTTACTTAAAGCATTCATTTACAGAGAGTAGCAGCAAAAACGTCTTAAAGAAGCAAACATTTCTAGAAATGGTATTTATTATGTGTTGTGTTGATGCGTCTCCCCACCCCCCCCCCACCCCAACTGAGAGGAGGAAAGGGGAATCTTCAGTTTTAATTTGAAGACCAAACTCCAGTTAAACACCCGTAGACAAAATAAAATTACACTAATATTTAATAATGTACCATGCCTTTTAAAAAGCTCTTTAATGATCCCATATCAATAATAGGAGACATGTTTAGATTAGCGCTATAGTCTCCAAATGAATCCATATTAACACAAAGTGATCACTTACCTGCTAAGATATTAGCTCAAGCCCTCAGTGATTCTTCCTCCTTAAGTACATTTCAGGCAATGACTAGCACCAAAAGTATTAAGGAATGTATGTGGTTGCCTTTGTACGAGTTTACAAGTATTAACTTGGTAGGAGAAATGCAGAAACATGAGAGCGTAGAGTGTGTTTTCAAAGCCTTTCCATCTATTTGGTTGGTGGCCTATTTCAGGAGTGGATGGGTGAAATCTTGAGGCCTGCATTTTGCAGGAGGTCAGACTAGATGATCGTACTGGTCTCTTCTGACCTTAAAGTCTATGAGTCTGAGTCTGTTTTCAAACATTCATAATTGTAGGTTTACCGATTTTTCTGATTAAAGTTAATGACTTAATAGCCTAATTCCAAAGGGGTAACCATATTAGTCTAAGTCAGCCAAGCAAACAAGGAGCCCTGTGGCACTTTTAAAGACTAACACATTTATTTATCGTATGAGCTCTCGTGGGAGAAAATCCCACTTCATCAGACGCTTTGAAGACGCTTTTCTGCACCTGAGTCTTGGCCTCAGACTCCTGTTTATCAACTATGTAAACCCGACAGGTCCAATGAGTTTAGCGTCTCTGAGCCCTTTTCCTCCAGTAACCTGTGCCAGTGGAGGATTAATGATTCAAACCCACCGTTGCAAAACAAAGCATTATTTATTCCTTCACCCAAAAGTACACTGTATGCAGAACAAAGTGTTAACACAACAGATCTATATGCATATTTCCCCTTACCCATGCCTAAATAGAACTAAGTGAATAGTAGACATTTCTGGTTCAGAGACTAAATTGAAAAATCATGGGGTGAGGGGGGAATCCAGTTTGAGTCAAAACTAAGACATTTTTCAACAAATATTGTAAGAAAAAATCTTGTTTCACATGGACCAAAAACACTTGGAGTAGACTTTAAAATTCTTTTGTTTTTTAAAATTCGTTTCAAATTGATGGAGTTGTTTTTGGTCGACTCAAAATGAGTGTTAGGAGGGGTTTTTTTGTTTTGTTTTTTCCCCCTCCATTTTGATTCAGCCTTTTTGGCTGTTTTTCACCCCTTTTCACATTTTGCCTTTTAAAAATAAGCTAAATTTGAAGTCAGAATTCCATTTCAGATTGAAGACTGAAATGAAGGGTTTTTCAGTAGTCTAAACAAAACATTTTATTCAACCAAATACCTTAAAAAAAATTGCTGAAAGAATGTCAAGAGTCCTAAAGCCCAAGCTTCCTTGGAAGCATTGGGAAGTTCCCTTCAGCCCAGCCCAAATCTTTGAAAAGCAAACTGTCCTGCTTACAGGATGCTCATTCTCTTTCTCCTTGCATGTCTGTTAGCTTTTGGATGATTCCTTAGTAGCCTAGGCTCATTCCTGTGGCCAGCAGCTTTAAGTATAGAATCCCCTTTGTTCATAGGCTTCTAGATTTGTGAAGAATAAATCATGCCAGCCTTCTGGGCATCAAGAAGGTAGCTTCTTCCTAATTGATGGCCCAGGCATTTGTTAATGTCTTTTTTGAAGTTGTTTACACCAGCTGTTTGTTTTTTCTATTGTGGTGTTTCCTGTTTGTTTTGTTTTTAAGATGGCGGTCAGGTTAGTTATCAAACAGGTAACCGGAAAGGCGTTGATGTTTTTAAAAAAAAATGTTTGTCATAAGCACGTCCCTTGTTCACCACATTGTGTCATTTAAGTCTATATCATAATACATACAAAGGGGTCAAATTAAGGTTAAACAATCTGATTTCTAGCATTTCCTAACTTTGGGGTGGGCGGGGTGAGAAAGAGATTTCCTCTTTAAAAACAAATTTCTGTCATGTGGCATCATGTTGACACCTACATCAGCAGGGTTGGAACCTTTAAATCCATCACACAGACCTCTGCCATTGGAACAAACAGACGGCAGTAGTGGGTTGTCTATGTAGACCAGCCCTTGATGGGAATGAGATCTACTTTGCCAGTAGGTTTCACAGATGTCAGCTCACAGAAGAGGAATGGTGACGTTCGGGAATCTTGGGTTACATACTTGACGTGGGAGGAGAGTGATTTTTTGAGGGGGCACAAGCCTCTTGACCGTTTCTGCCTCATCCCCTAAAGCTGGCCGTATCCCAGTAAAGTCTTTACAATCTCTGGGCCCTCGTCCCAGTCTCCTTGCACAGGTAGTCCCAGTCTCCCTCCCAGCTCTTTGTTTGATGTTAGCCAAAGATGTTAAAGTTTAGCAAAATTATATGCCTCAAGTTTTTTAATGGGAAGTGTTGACAAACCTTAATAGGCAGTGCTTTCAGCTTCTCTTATAATAAATACTATGTGTCTTAGTTGGCGATCCTGTTACCATGTATTGTTTTTAAATTGAATAGCATCTTAAAACTTTGATTCTGTTTAAGAAGCTTATAGTTAAAAATAAAGCTAAATATACCTTTTTCGGACTTGCTATATATTTAAAGGATTTGAAAGCATTAATCACCTAAAGCAATATTAGCAGGTCTATATATGTATTTTGTTTACTCAGTTCTGAATCTTTTCCCTAGCTTTGAGAATATTGGGAAATGAGATTGGGGATTGGAACTTACTGTCAGAGTTGATTTTGTCAAAACTGTGGTTTCCAATAAAAACTTGTGAGATATTTCCAAATTATATTTATTTCACTTCTCTTTGAATTACATAAGTGTTCTGAATTTCAAGTGGCTGAAAGTCAGTAAGTGTTTAGATTGGTAACACCACTGTGAATTGTTTGTTCAAAATTCTTGAGTTAACCTAGGTTTGCTAATGACCTTAATTTTAGGTCAAACAGTATCATCGCTGCTTTCCATCGTAGAATCAGTCCAGTCCCTTGCACTCAAGCAGGACACAGGCCATGTGCACACTACAGACTGGTCCCACAATAAGTTGTTGTGGGACAAGCAAAGCGTTGTAACTTTAACACTTTCCCTCATCCACACAGAACTCCTTCTAACGAAAAGGAGCGGTCACATGTTCCTTTGAACTTCTGTTAGAAGGAGCAGTGCATGGTAGGCATCTAGCCCACCATGCACTGCAGAAGCCAGCCTTTGGGCTGGCGATGGGGCTCAAGGCTTCTCAGGTCCCTAGAGGCAGCCGCAGCACTCGGGACCTGAGAAGCTGGGACAGCAGCTTTAAAGCAGCCGCCTGGGGTCTTGAGCAGCTACGGTTGCCGCTCGGGACTTGAGAAGCCGGGCGGTTATGAAGGAGCGGGGCTCAAGCTGGTGGCGGCTTGAGCCCCGCTGCCTGCTGCCTGGGCAGGGTCTCCCACTTGGGAGTCTCCAGCCTGGGCAGCAGCCAGCGGGGCTGAAGCCGCTAGGGCTCATCCCGCTTGGGAGCCGCCAGCTCAGGTGGCCAGTCCCCAGGAGCTGTTCCATGGTAAGCCTAACCACCCTCGCTTAGGTTGTTTACCTGTTGAGTGGCAAGAGGGCTGTTGCCGCCCAACAAGCAAGATTGTAGTGTGTACGCGCTCAGTCTTACCATGCAGTAAAGCTCCTTACCGTGCAATAAGACTATAGTGTGTACAAGCCCTAAGTGTTGTTTAGTCTGTCTCTGGCAGGTGTTTGTCTAACCTGCTCTTAAAAATCTCCAGTGATGGAGAGTCCACAACCTCCCAAGTCAATTTATTTCAGTTCTTAACTACCCTGACAGGAAGTTTCCCCAATGTCAAGCCTAAACTATCCTTACTGCTATTTAAACCCCATTGTTTCTTATTCTATACCGACTCAGATGTTAAGGAGAGCAACTTTTTTGCATTCTCTTTATAACAATATCTTCTGTATTTGAAAACTGTTTATCATGTCCCCTCTCAGTTTTCTCTTCAACAGACTAAACAAACCCAGTTTTTCCAGTTTTCCCTCATAGGTCATGTTTTCTAGGTCTTTATTCATTTTTGTTGCTCTTCTCTGGATTTTCTCTGTCCACATGTGTCCTGAAAGGTGGCATCCAGAACTGGACACAGTACTGCAGTTGAGGCCTAATCAGCATGGAGTAGAAAGAAAGAAATAATTAATTCTTGTGTCTTACAACATTCCTGCTAGTACCTTCCAGAATGATGATTGCTTTTTACACTATTGATTTATATTTAGCTTGTCACCCACTCTGATCTGCAGATCTTTCTGCAGAGCTCTTTTCTTAGGGAATCATTTCCCATTTTGTATGTGTTCCTTCCTGAGTGGATTGTTCCTGATTGTTCCTTCCTGAATGGAGTACTTTGCAATGTCTTTATTGAATTTTTTCTTATTTACTAAAGACAATTTCTCCAATTTGTCCAGATCATTTTGAATTTTAATCCTATTCCTTGCTACACTTAAACATTTCAGAAAAACAAAACACAATGGGTTAACACCACGAAACAAAATAAGTTCAGTTTGGAAAGATAAATTACTGGTTATTCATTAATGAAAACGAGCAGCACCTGATAAAACTGAGGATTGAGATTTTCAATGGTTCTCTTAAGATCTATGACTAAAAGCCCCTTCATGAAAAATCTTAATCACACATTTTCTGGATTCTCAGGCCTTACCGCTGCATATGTTTTGCCTCATGGTACAATCTATATCAGTAACATGTCTGTGGCTTTGTTTGAGAGTTATAAAAAACTTCAGATTCTTTCTGCCTCAATTTTGATTTTACTTACTGATCATGCACTAATACTCAAGGGTGCACATCTATGTTGTGGTGGGAGTGGGGTGTGTGGACTGTTCCTCCACTGATTTAACTAAAAAGAAAACACAGTCCTGTGGCACTTTTAAAGACTAACAGATTTATTTATCGCATGAGCTTTTGTGGGAGAAAATCCCACTTAGTTTGACACTTTGAAGACGGGAAATTTGCAGAATGGGGGGAAATTAAATGCAGGGAAGTGTATGACATGGGATCAGGTCATGCTGTAACAGCAAATCAAAATAGATGTTAGGATTCAAACACTGGGGCACAGCACACGGAGGAAGGTATGGTCAAATCACCTTTTGTAATGAGAGAAAAATCTGTAGTCCCTGTTTAACTCCAAGGCAACTGAGTCAAATTTCCATATAAATTTGAGTTCTGCAGTTTCTCTTTGAAGCTGTGGTTTGTTATTCATCTGTGTTAGCACAGCTATTAGCAAGTCATCAATGGATTGAGCAGAGAGATTGAAGTGTTCCCCTATTGGTTTTGTAGGCCATGTACACACGGTCACTTTATCGCGCGATAAGGCTTTGAGCGTATATACAAGAATTCTCCCTGTTGCACGGCAACAGTTAAACTACTCTAATCGAGAGTGCTTAGGCTTACCGTGGAACAGTGCTCGTGTGTACAGGTTTTCCAATTTTGACAGCCTCCGGAAGTGTCCCAGAGTGCCAATCGAGGCCACTCTGGGACATTGAAGCTGTCAAATATGTCGATTTCACTGCTCTAGCAGAGCAGTGAAATTGACAACTATTGGAGCAGCCTGGGGGCTGAGCTAGGGGCTGGCCCGAACCAACTGCCCTCGCTGGTTCGGGTCAGCCCCCTAGTCCAGCTACCAGGGTTCGGGTGGCGGCAGGGGCTGCGGCGCTTCAGCGTGCAGGCCCCGCCGCCACCCGAAACCTGGCGGCTGAGCTAGGGTGCTGGTGCTTCAGCGCTACAGCCCCCTCCGCCACACGAAACCCGGCAGGTGGCGGAGAGGGCTGGCTGCAACCCCCACTGCTTCCCCAAGCTTGGTGGCTGGGCTTCGGGAGGCAGTGGGGGCTGCAGCCAGCCCTCTAGCCCAGTAAAACCCTGGGGCAGCCCACTGCCAGTGCCCACCATGCACTGCTCCTTGTAGCGCAAAGGAGCGTTCACATGTGTGAACGCCCCTTTGTGCTAAGGAGCCCGTAGGTACACACAAAAGCACTATATTTATAGCGCTTTCCTTGTCCCACAACAGCTTATTACAGGACAAGTTTGTCGTGTGTACATAGCCTTAGTGTTGCAATTTCTGATGTCCAATATATAAGACAGAGGCGCGTTTCCAGCACATGATGGCATAAATCACATTGATGGATGAGCAGGTGAATGAGCCCTTAATGTAGTAGGTGGCTTGATTTGGTCCTGTGATGGTGTCTTTAGTGTAGATTTGAGGACAAAGTTGACAGCATGATCAGTTACAGAGATATGTTCCTGCTTTAATGTTTCTGTTTTTTGATGCGTAGTTGCTGGTGAGTATCCGTTTAAGGTTGAGTGCTGTCTGTAAGCAGGAGAGGTCTGTCTCCCAAGGTTTGAGAGAGTGAGGGATTGTCTTGAAGAATAGGCTGTAGATCTTTGATGTGCTGAAGAGGTCTGACTTGGGGCCACAAGACTTTGTTTTTCTGCAATAGACTAACACTGCTACCCCTTTGGAACTTGGTTTTAACTAAGGGTCTCATGACAACGATTAATCATGTATATTATTGTAGTACCTAAGAATCAACCAACAACAGAGAACCATGGTGACTTACAAACTCAATGCTAACTAATACAAATGCATTCAATACAATGCCCCAAAGAACTTACAGTCTAAGTAGACAAGGCTGACACATGATGATGCGGGGGGGGAGAGAAGTAAAACACACAAGCAGAGTGAACAATGTGGGTAGTTGGGGGAAAATGTCATGTTCATTTTGTTACTCATTTTGATGTGGGTTCAATGCCGGGGTGGGGGGTTTAAATTCAATGGAAAGAAAAGAGAAGGGAAAAGGGGACTTTAAGAGGAGAGAATAGGTGGGCAGGGGAGAAGAGCGTAGTAAGGGTAGGAATGGAGTGCAGCTGAGGTGAAGACTGTGAGGGAATGGTTTGGAAAAAACAGGTAATTGGCACAGGGCAGAGAATCTCTAAGCAAAAATGCCCATGCCTTCAACAGCATACTTCACCAGACACTTGGTTAAACCTTGATTTCCCTTTGGACCTTGAGTCCAATTCTTTGTTTCTCAACCAAATTCCACTTTAACTACTTAAATGTTATGTCCCTGAGGAGTCAGTCCCTAAAATGCTATTCTTCAATGTAGTAGTAGCTTAAGACTTACTGGCTTTCTGATTCTTTGTTTCTGACCATTCTTACTCCTTTCTAGTTTCTAATGTTCCACTGTGATAGTGTTATTTGAGGGCCGTTCCCTTCTTTATGCTAAAGGGATTCAGTTTCATCTTTAGCAGGAGATGTTGCCTCACGTTTATCCTTCTCTTTTGGCATGCTCTAGAAGTGAGTCCCCTCCCCTCCCCCGCCCCCAAATAAAAACAGATTACTGTGCTAAAGATTTTTAATCATCCGAGTAATTATTTATCTTGTGCAAAGGCTCCTCACTAACCCAACCTCACTCCTCCTCAGAAACAATAATTAGCCTGCTCACATTCGTCTAATAGCACAGTTGTGGGTGTCCGTACTGGAGCACGTGTGAGTGGTGCCAGCGTGCCACCCTTTAGTTGTGTGTCAGTGTAGAGTGTTCTGGTTAGCAACTCTTGGAAGCTGTTTGCCGATCGTGCTTACTTGTAAAAGTGCCCTCTGGTTTTCTGGCATGTCCTCCTTTGCATTTGTATGGGTATGCTTGGCCCTTCTCCACGCCATATGCTTAGAAGAGCTGTTTTGTTAATTTATTGGTTTGTCAATTATATTGTTGTTAGTCTCCGAAGAGACAATAAAGTGCATTTTAGGCATTCTGCCTTGCTGGGAGACATCATAGTATAGTTAGGAGAAATACCCCTGTCAAGAGGGGGAAGAAACTCATAGGTCCACCCAAGAAAGGTAATGGTTGAGAAGCCTGGGGCCTCGAGTGGAAACACCCCTTGCTGGACCACTGAAGGGGAATCCAGGTGAAGTTGCCCTAAACCGTGACATTGACCTTTCCCTTTTGCTTTGATTTTTTTTTTTTCTATCAAACAGTGCAACTGCCCGTATCCAACTCTCAATGCTGTAACTTTACTGCTTGAAGCTATCAGTTGCTAGGCAGCATCTTCGTGCTTTCTCAGGTTTCATATGCAACTTGTAGCCATAGTACTCCCTGTCAGTGTAGGAATACTTGGCAGAGAGCCACCATTTGCAGCCCAGGTAAGTAATAGATATTTTCCAATTAATTACTACTTTCAACAGTGGTTAGCTTGAAGACCTAACATGTTTGTCATGGGGCTTGGTGTGCAACCCAGCCCCGTAAGAATTGTCACCACTTGCCCTGAATCCCTGGGTTCTTCCCAGTTCTTTGCTGCTGTAGTTACAAAAGAGTGGACTCCATTTAAGCTCAACATGATGAGAGAGATCTTGGAGAAATTGGGTTTTACCTTTATTGACAAATAAAGAGGGATCTAGTAGCAAAATATTTAGGTTGTCTTAACTCTTTTCACTATGAAAGATACTTTTGATCTCTCACTCACTCACTCACTCACTCACTCACTCACTCACTCACTCACTCACTCACTCACTCACTCACTCAC
>ML685767.1:29719046-29810228 GCA_007922175.1 Pelusios castaneus
CACTCACTCACTCACTCACTCACTCACTCACTCACTCACTCACTCACATACATACACACACACTCTCTCTCTCTCTCACTCACTTTTAGAAGCTGAATCAGCTCCGTTATTTGCAGCACGTCTTTGCAACTCTGCTAGAGAGCACTGGCTAGGGAAGGGTTTTTTTTTTCCTTGTCCTTCCCCCGAAATTCAGTTCAGATTTAGCTGAGCTATAAGCTGTCACCGTTTGCTGCCTTTTAGTTGCATGGCTCAGGAGAACTTTGCCAGCCTGCCAAAATATTTGAACAAGAATATTCCAAAGAGCTTTATCACTGTAAACAGCAGCAGTGGAAGATGCTGCATTGGGAAAACTTGGGAGGTGCCAGAGGAGCTGGAGCGTTGAGCAATCTAGGGAGCCAAACCTGACATTTTGCCTTAGCATTTCTCTCTTCTCTCCCTTCCCCAGTCCCATAGAAAACCATGGAGCATGACTCAGGTGCTCTCCCTGTGTCTTGTGCAGGGAGGACTCAAACAGAATCACCACTGCCCCTTCCCTTTCAGCCCAGCACATTGTGCCAGTAGCCTGGCCGACTTATGCTGTCAGTTATGTTTTTCAAGCTGTGGATGTGTATGCATGTTAAAACTCTATGATTTAATTTACGGCTAAGATTTAGTCATGGGTATTTTTAGTAAAAGTCATGAACGGGTCACAGGCAATAAACAAAAATTCACAGCCCGTTACTTTTATTATAAATACCTCCAACTAAATCTTAGCTGCTCTTGGAGCTGCTCTGGGGAGCACTGTAGGGCTGATGGCTGGCCCCTCCTCTGGCAATGGGGAGCTCACTGCTCCAAGGTCCCAAGGGATCTCTTCCACATCGTCTGGGGTTGCCCCACGGCTGCTGCTTGTGCCGCCCCTGGGACTGGGCTGACTTTTTACTCCCCAGGGCCACCTCCAGTACTGTTCCTGAGATAGTCCCCTGGGGCCAGCAGCAGTTGGTGTGGTTACAGAAGTAACAGGGTGCAGAAAGTCACGGAATCAGTGAATACGGTGACTTCCATGACAGACTCAGTCTTACATGATGCATGTTCAGGTGATTAATTCAGTTGTACATAATAGCATTTTGTTTGTGCCTTTTTTCCTTTTAAAACAACCTTAAGAAATTATAAAAGACCTATTATCAAAACCATGTTGTTCAGATCGTGATAAGTCAAGCACTCGGAAATGAAGATGTTGTCTATGGATTCCCTAAGTCAATGTGATGTATTCTTTTTTCTGAACCCTGCCTCATTCAGTACACAGGATCACTGCAAGGGGGCAGAATTATGGTTGTCCAGACAACCGTAGATCTGGCATTTCTGAACTTTAACTGTTTGACTGTGCAACCAAATAAATTTAATTTTAAAATAGTATTTTTGGTAGGAAATGTATAGAATGTGTCTCTGTCCTGTTCATGTTCTGTTCCTTTGATTCTTCTTTTGTGGTCTGTCTAATTCTTTGGCTGATCAACTTCAAACTGTGACTAAGTTAACCCTTATTTGAGCTGTTCAGGTTTACTAGGGCCAAGAATAATTTCCTGCTACTTTGACTAATTTTAAATAACATTCTTTTCAAGTGCTCTTTTCTCACTCTTATTTGCCAAATAAAGGGCGTAATCCAAAACTCTTTGAAGTCCATGGGAATTTTTTCATTAAATTCAGTGGTTTTGAGATAGGCACAAGGTGGGTAAATAGCTAAAACATAAACAATCAAACAAAAACATATAAGCTTCTGGCCCCAGGTTATTGGGAGGAGTGTATTCCATTATGGACAGGGTTTACATATAGTATTATTTCTTGCTATTAGAGTGGCTTTTTTGTAATTGTAGTATTGACCCTAACAGTGTGCATCTTCTACTCAAGGACAACAAAGTTTTACTGAATTTTTTTTTCAGTATGTCAAAAAATGGGAAAAATTGAAGTAAAATTATCAAATGCTTAGCAGTACCAAAGTGTCCCAAACAACACAGGCACATTTAATAACCAGCATTAATCATTTGTTTTCTTAGAGCAGAAATAATCTTAATTTTTAAAGGCATGCTACTGAACAACTTCTTTGCTGCTGAAAACACAAATGGAGATATTTCTGCTCTAGAGTACTAAAATCTAAACAGTGAGAATTATACAGACATTAAATCCTCTGGATGAGCTGAGGAACCATATCACAGTGTTGAAATGCTTTTATTAAGTATGTAAGAGTACTTCCAACATGTAGAATATATTGCATATTAATGTATAATTGTAAGTACTATATTCTAACTGAAGAACTTGGCAGAAATTCATGATGATGGATATCTTACTCTCATGGGTGGGTGTGGGTGTCTAATTAACTCAACTTGAAAAGTATCAATGATTTTGGGTTTCTGCTAAGTTAAATTCTTCTAAATTTCCTCCCAATATTTACCTGAGCTAGATTTTAGGGTTTTTCCCCTCTGACTCTTAAGTTTGAATGTTAAATTGCTGAATAAATTCATTGCCTCTTTTTGCTACTGACATATTGTTGTCATGCACGAGAGCTCTGTCAAATGTCATTCTCACCACTGTTTACCCACTCATCATTGCTCTAGCAATTGAAACTCATGTGTGTCCCCCGTCCACCAACAAAATCTCCATTCTAACTGATCCAAGCCAAGAGGAAGAAACCAACAGCTGTACTTTTACGGGAAAAGAAATCATGAATGATTCCAGCAATGAAATAGGTGTATTGTGAATTGCTGGCAATTTCATTTCCTGTATCTGCCAGTGCTATTTTAATTTCTAGGCTTTATAATTGAAACAATGGATGTTTGATTGTTTTTTTGTTTCATCACTTTAGTAAACAGTTTGGTTTACTGTCAGAATCCCATTGTTTTATAGATGGTGCATTTGCACTTGTATTCCACACAGAACCTCTCATTAAATATCATTACCTTTGTAGCATCTCACTGTTTGGTGGACAGAGCACTAGTATTCTAAATCTCTTTGACCTCTGAATTTAGATATTTCTTTTTAATTTTTCAGTCATTATTTAACCTGCTGGAGTTTCGAAGACTAGTTTTGAACTACAATGCACCTGCAAGCACTCAAGATTTGCCCCGGAACCAAAAGGTACAATTAGAAACATACATTTATGTAGTAATTCAGTTTTGTATTGTATTTGATTTTTTTACTTTTCACTAATTTTACAGACACTAAATATATTGGCTTTGCACTTTGTTGGAAGGGGGGATTGAAAGCATTGTAATTTCATGGTGGAATATAGGGCTTGGAGTTGACAGATCTGGATTTTTCTGCCAATTTTACACTTGGAAGGCTTCAGTGGTCTAGTTATACCAGCACACTGTATTACCAAAGTACTTTCCGTCAGAAAACTGCAGTTTTTTTACGAATTAATTTCACCACCCTATGCAGAACAACCTAGACAAGCAAAAGCACAGTTTTGCCATATAGCTGTCTACACTGGAGGCTTTTGCTAGTACAGCTGTATGTCTCATTACATCCCTGACTTGTATAGCTATGCTGGCAACAATTTGTAGCATTGACCTGGCCACAGTCATTGTTTAATATTGGGTCTGATTTTTCACAGGTTACCACAGATCCACTTTTAAAATTAACTACTGTACTAACTGACAGTGTAATTGTGAGGTAAATGGGAAGATGGTTGGTTTTGTGCCCATGGTTGTAGAATGGAACTCAGCGTTCAATTTTTAGCTCTGCCTCGGATTTCGTGCGTGAGCTTGGGTGAATCACTTAATCTTTCTGTGACTCAGTTCACAGTCTGACAAAATAAGGATGATAGCAACTTCCTCATGGGTGTGTTTTGGGAGGATAAATTCATAAATACATGAGATGTTGAGATTCTGCACTGGTGTGAGACAGGCACATGAAACCTGGAGATGTTAATTGCCTTATTTTCAGAGGCTGGGGAACTATCGACCGTATTGTCTATGTGCATCATTTTGAGTAAGACCACAAGATGGTGTGCAACTGGTACTATGTAGGCTGTAGTAATACAATGTATTATATTGAATGAAGGAGATTTGAGAGCAACATACCTTTCCACAGCCAAACAATTCTCTAAAAATATTTGTTTTCTTTGCACAGGGCCTACTAATCTGCCTAGCATCACAACACCAGTTGTCTGTCTTAGTGCCAACTGTGTGTACACTTGATTTCCTTGTCTTGTTTTTCAAGCACTTAATATTCAGTCAGCTTATTTAGGTGGCATCTGGTTAAGTAGCATGCTGGCATCTAATTGGCATCTGAGTTAAGAATGCACCATTTTCCCCTAGTGCAGACAAGCCTGTACTGCCTATAGATTTTTCCAAGATCTGTATTTTGTGTCTCTTCACTCTCTGATTGATTGAGAGTAGGATGGGATGCTGGGAAGTCCACATTCTAATTTTGGCTTTTCAATTGACTCTATGTGATTGGGAGAACTTAAGAAAGTTACTTAAATTTTGTTTTCAGATCATCCCACTAGTGACGGAGTGTAAATAACACCTTTTACAACAGTCCTGTGAAGGTAGCTAGGATTAATGCTTGTAAGGCACTTTGCATATGTTTTCAATAACACTGGTACTCATTATTAAATGCCCCCTCATCACTATCCTGCTGCAGTTGTACAGTAACAGCTGTACTATATAAAAGGAAATTTGTGCTGTTTTGCACCATATGCAATACCATTTCCTGCAGCAATACATTATTTTTTCAATACTGTCCCCTGTCTGGGTATTTAACTGATCTTGCTAAGTTTAGCAAACAAATGTGATAGAACTACACAAAAAAAGAGGGCTGACTCCAGGCCATCTTAGCTCATGATCAAGGAGTTAAGCAGTTCCTCTATTATTATTAATTTAGCCTTTTGCTGCTGTAGTTTGAGATGACATAGGCTACTGTGATCAAACAGTACCATATTTTGGCCTGTAGAATAATAATATTGTGGTTTATAAGGGAGACATTGTAATAGTCTTAAATCAATGTTTCTATGATCACTTCAACGCAAAGTAGGCATTTTGAAGTGCACAATGATAAGAAGCACACAGGAGTAATTTAAATAATAGATATTCTATTATAGTAGCTCAGTGTAACTTGATGATTTGTGTTCAGTTTTAATCTAAAACTTATAATTCACTACATTATAACTACTGGTTTTTTAATACTGATTTATTTCAACATAATTATTGGAAAGGTAAACTGTTTGAATTATACAAATTGATGTAGACAAAGAAGAAATACTAATTGTTTTTCTATAAACTCTTTACAAATACTTTTTTGCTACCCACCAATCCCTTTCGGTTGTAGACCAAAACTCATTAACATTGAGTTTACGCTTTGCTAAATGAACTTTGTCCCATAGACATTGATTGTTCTACATGTGCCAATGCAAAATTCTTTTGTAAGTCTGTATTTGTAGTATTCTAAGTTGTTCTGTGTCTGCTGGAAGGTTATAGCCTGTTGTTGGTCAGGAATTGCTAACTATTTGTATTATGATAGTGACAAGAATTTCTAGAAGCTATGTTCCCAAAGCTAATGAAAAGTTGGTCTTTGCCTTGGAGCTTGTCCCCTATTTTGCACAGACTTATGCACTGAGAGTTGCCAGTGGAGCTGTTCCTCTTGTCTACAATCAAACACGTGCATAAGTCTCTGCAGAGGTGGAGTCTGTGCTTGGTCTACACTGTTAGCAAAATTCTTTGGCAGCCAATGAGAGTTATGCAAGCTACACAGAGAAGATGGCATAATTCCTGTTGACGTTGTAACTTCCCTTTAGCACGCCATTTCCATTGCGCTGTGCCAGTGGGAAATGGTTATGGATTGATTGTGTCTTTGCTGCTGCTCAGTTGAACCAGAAAAATTGATATGATGGGGGCAAATTTGCTGCCATCAGTGTAGACATAGCTTGCGTGGTAGCATGACAAAAGACTGCTGTCTGCCTGTGTACAATAAGAAGTCAGAAGTAGGAATGAGAGAATCCCTTTAGTTAGGCCTACAGCTCTGCAGAACATTGTCATATTTTAAAACAATGCCATCCTCTTCCCCCCATGCTTTTCCAGAAGAAACCATGTTCAATCTAGTCTAAAATACAAACTGTGAAAAGCTGAACATTAAAATTGAAATTATGTAAAATCTGAAATTCTGTTTACATGAACAGTTTGAAAGTCTAAAATAGGAGAAAACCAAAGAGCTAAAAACACCAAAACAGAAATCTGATGTACATTTAAAAGGCTAGGTTTAAAACCGTTGTTTGTATCAACCTTGGAAATAAAAGTGCATTGGATGAAAGGAAGGTACTATGAATGTAGCTCTTAACTTTTTGATTTTTTGTGAAGTAGGCTGAAAGAGCAGGCCTGGAGGCCTATATGAATATGAAAGGTATATAACATGCATGCAGAATACATTCAGAATCATTATTCCTATGTGAAAAATTAACTGTAACACAATTTTTACGGGTTACTCCTAAACAAACCAGGTAGCATTTCACAGAACTGCCTAAACAAGCCTGCTCTTTGTTTGATAGAGTATACAGTTGTTACAGAACAGCACCAGTTTGACTAGCAGTCCTGACATCTATACCATGTTTGGGTATTGGTATACTGAATTTATATTTGGAATAAGTAATCTTCCTTCCTTCCTTCCTTTTATTTATTTTTTATATCTCTATCTCTATATAAAAATTAATACAGATCATTCATGAGGAGTATCCTTTTGGAAGCCAGAGCAGTATGGCTAGTGTTGTATGGTTAAATTAAAGATGAGACTACTTTTACATTACAATTTACCTTTTATGCTTCAATAGAAGTATTGTTAGTCTACCCTTATATTATGTTTGTTTCTCTCCTATAAATTACAGAGACAATTACAGATTACTACACAGGTATTCTTAACAGGATTGGATGAGATTAGAGCAGGTCATTATGTAGGGGCTCTTGCTTCTAATCCCGTCAAGGGAAGCAGTAATGATGCATACTGTCTTCACAAATTTAGAGCCCACCGAAAGCGCACACATTAAGGAGTGGGCTGAAATAGTTGCTTCTGATGAAGTCGACGGGTTAAATATCTGAATGGAACTTTCTGCATGTTTCCTAGGGTTTGTGCAGTCTGGTTCTAAATGTGTCTAGTGATGGAGTTTCTTGCTACTTTCTTTTGAAGACATTTACAGACTAATAAATCTCTCTGTTGGGGGATTTTAAATTACTAGTTTATATTCTCTTTCTTAAATTTCATCTCATTACTCTTGCTTGTGTCCTCTTGGATCTATTCTAAACAATTCCTCCCCCTCAGCATGCCTACTCTCTAAATGTTTCTAGGCATTTAGACTGATCCCATCCTCAGTTAGCCAACACACTTTTTAATCTCACTGTAAAGTAAATAATGTATTTAGAAAACAGTAGTTAGCACAAGAATAGTTACTATTCAAGCAATCGTGTATTACAGTCAGTCTAACAAGTTTAATTTCATAAAATGAAATGCTACTGAACTGAAAGATCAGATGGTATGCTTTTTTTCATTGTATTAATTGTAAGATAAGAGTATTACCTTGAACTTCTATAGCTATGCATGGAAGGATTAGATTTTTATACAGAACTGTCAGTAATTATTGATTTGATCATAAACACATAAACTGTTGAAAAAAATACTTTCATCAGTGATAACATGAATTTACAGATAGGCAAAATAAGAAAAATGCAGCTTGAAAACTTCAATTAGAATCAAAATCCAGAAATGTAGACTTTTGAATTAGGCTAGTTACAAATGGACTAGCAAATAAATAGCGAAAACAGGTATGATCTGTTTACTTAAGGATATTTACTTTGTATATTTTGACGTAATGCGGACAGTTTGTGTTTTAGAATCTCAACATCTATTGTCATTAAACAATTGTCTGACAACTCCATAATTTCCTGCAACTGTTAAAAAATGTAAATCGATAAAAATAAAAAAAGCTTATAATAAACGTTGATATTAACTGTTAGGAAAAAAAATCAAAACCAAATTCTGCAGGCTTACTTCTAGCATTAAACACAACTCCATGCTTCTACCCCTTGCACTATTCAGTCATGCCTGATGTCTGAAGACTGAATATCCATGTCTAACGCCTAGAGGCTTATGTTCACTTATGACACTGCGACGCTAAGTGAAGATGCTACCTAGGAGACATGCCACCTCCCCAAGAAGTGCTAACTATGTTGACGAGATGCTTTGGTTGACATAGTGCTGTCTACACTAGGAATTTGGGCAGTGTAACTGCTTTGCTCAGGGGTGTGTCTTTTCCATACCTCAGTGCACCATAGTTCTACTGACACAAGTTAACAGGGTTTAGAAATGAAGGGTTGATCACTACGGACTTTTGTCAACCAAAATCAGCTTTTTGCACCAAAACAGTGATTGTGTACACCGTGCAATCCATCTCCCGGTCAACCTAACTCCTCTGATTTCTCAACAAAATAAAACCACCCCATGAGAGATGTAGAGCTTTTTGTGCCAAATTTCTAGCAAAAAAATGTCAGTGTTGACACCACATTTGGGTATGTTGTGGTAAAGCGTCTCCAAGAAGTGTCCCACAATGCCTTTCCTGATCACTCTGGCCATCAGTTTGAACTCTGTTGCCATCCATCCCTCCCCTTTTAAAGTCCCAAGAATTTTTGAAATTCCACATCTTGCTTTATTGGTATGGAGAGCTCATATCACATCTTCCCAGTTGACCATGGCGTCTCCATACACCAGCCACTCTTCCACCTTGAGCACACTGGAGCTTCTGGATCTGATCAGCATTAGTGGAGAGGAAGCTGTGCAGTCCCAGATCTGCCGCAGCCAAAAAACTCTGATACATGTGATCAGACTTCTTGTGCCATGGTGGAGGAGGACTAAGAATGGGACACACTTCAGTGCTGTGTGAAAATCAAGTAGCTGAGTCAGAGGTACTAGAAGGCTAGGAAGTCAAAACTACATTCTGGAGCAGAGCCAAAGACCTGCCAGTTTTATAAGGACTTAGAAGCCATCCTCAGTGGCGAACCCACCTCCACCACTAAGAGACTCATGGATACCTCCACAGTCTTGGAGACAGTGGACACTGGATTCAGCCCTAACGAAGTGGTGAATGATGAGGTCAAGTTAGAGGATGATGATGAGCAGGGGGCTGGGTCATTTGGTGACATGGGGAGCCAGGACCTCTTCTTTAATCCAGCGGGTTCAAGCGAGTCCCAATCCACTAGCATGTATGATGTAAGGGAGCTCTGGTAAGTGGTTTTTTTGAGCGGATGCTTCTCAGTTACATGAGGTACAGCTGTCCTTTGCTTGATTGCATTATACAGCTTGTTGAAGGGACAGAAATGCACTAGTGTAGTTGGTTTTGCATGTGTTTCCATTTCCCCTGTGCAGGTAGGCAGTGCAGTGGAAAAGTATGTTAAAGCACACTGAGATTTCACAGGAATTCTCCAGAGAGATCTCTAGTAAAGGTTCTTGTCAAGGTAGCTGTCTGTCCTTTGCCAAAGATTTCACAGCAGAGTTGTTTTATTTCTTCCCGCATTGTAGGCGATTTTCCTGTGCCAATCAGCAATCACTTGTACCACGACGAAAGGAGCACACAGGCAAACAGCATGGGGACCCAGTTTGAAACTGCTCACATGGAGCAGATGCACCCTCTCGCCCCTTTTTACTTTCAGGGATTCTGTGCTCTTGCCTATGGAAAATAACGGCACAGTTTGAAATTTTGTCCCTTTTTACCTGCATCAATAGCCCCAAAGAATCATCCAGAACCTTTTCCCCAGCTTGAGTGCCCCCTCCCTTGGGCACAACTCCCCATGGCCTGGGTAATCATAGAGATGTGCATTTGCCAGGGGACAATGAGAGGGTGTGTTTTACAGTAATGTATCAATGCTGTTAGTGCACTGACAATCGTGCTGCTGTTTATTGTTTGTTGTGCTTGTACAGATGTGTTCTTGAGGTGAAATCCCTCCACACCTGCTGAGCTTCTGCAGTCGATAAGACGAAGGAGAAGTAAAGAGGAGATGTTCCAAGAACTCCTCCAGTCTTCTGAGGCGGTGTGGGTGGGAGGAAAAAGCTCATGAATTTTTGGTCTGCCAAACACATGAAACCATCATTCGACACCTGCTCAACCGGTTATTTAAGCACTTCTTGCTTCTATCCAGGTTGCCCGTATAAGGCTTCGTGAGCCATCGCAGCAAGGTGTAGGTTAGGTTTCCCAGGATCACTGTGAGCATTTCAGCATCTCCCAGTAGAATCTTTTGATCTGGAAAGAAAGTCCCTGCTTGCAGCGTTCTGTACAATCGAGTGTTCCTGAAGATGCCAGTGCCATGCAACTTTCCTGACCTACCTGCTTGAATGTCACTGAAACACTCATGGTGATTCACAAGCACCTGCGGTACCATAGACATCTACCCCCTTTCTATTGATGTACGTCATTGCAAGATGGTCCAGGACCAAAATTGGGATACATGTGCCATCTCTTACCCCACTATAGGTTGGGAATCCCATTGATGCAAAGCTATCCACTATTTCACGCACATTTCCAAGATTCATACTCCTTCATAGCAGAATGGGATCAATGACCTTGCATACTTGTGATAATATAGCACCAATGGTGGACTTCTTGACTCCAAACCGATTAGCGACAGACTGGTTGCAGCCTGTAGTTGCCAGCTTCCACACAGTGATCACAATGATCTTCTCCACGGAGAGGGCAGTTCTCATTGTGATGTGCTTGTGCTGCAGGGCAGGGGCGAGTTCCACGTGAGTTGCTTTGTGCATTTGAAAGTTCTGCAGGTTTTGCTCATTCCAGAACTGCGTAAGGATGCAGTCTCACCACTCAATACTTGTTTCACAAGCCCCAAAGCACAGTACACTGTGTGCAGATGCTTTGTGAATGCAAATAGTAATCTGGCATTGTTCGTTGGCATGGCACAGATCAGGTGAAGCAACTTGGATTCCTGTTCCGATTGGAAGCTCGCAATAAACTGCATGAACTGCTGCAGTGAGTTCAGAACATTGACAATAACGGGAGAGCAGGTAGAGATCGCAGGCCCATGAGAAAGTGCGCCCGTTTAAAAATGAAATTCAGTTGGAAACTCATGGACTGACGGGAATTGAAATCACTGCATCATTGTATATTGAATCTGCACGCACAATGCACTGTGTTCTTCGCCTTCCCACAACTCTTAGCTGCTCAAGGTGGTCAGTTGCACAGTGGGAGAGCTGCCCACAGTGCGCTCCTCTCACTGTTGATGATAGAGCACCAACTGTGGATTGGCTTCAATGAGCGCTGTGCGAACAGACACAAGCTTTGTAATTACACTGCTTTTTGATCAGTACTGTAACTTGTGTCCGCAACTTTTTAGGATAAGCAAGGCCTAAGTTTCACTATTCATGTTTTTGACTTGCATTATTTTATTTATTTATATATTTGTTTATTTCTTGGTAAAAGGCCTTTTGGGTTTTGGTCCATATTCCATATCATTTAGCACAAGCCAAACAAAAGTCACGTGGTGCAATAAGAACAATGTATGGGTAAATTTACATCATTTATGGTAAGACTGAATATTAGTATATATGTAATATGCTCCCAGTTCATATAGAATCTTTGTAGCTACCTAATAAACTATGCCATTTAAAATGGTTGAATGTTTGTTTATATTCTTTTTCAATACAGGAACATAGGAATTTGCCATTCATGCGTGAGTTGAGGTACCTGTTCGCACTTCTTGTTGGTTCGAAGAGAAAATACGTTGATCCATCTAGAGCAGTTGAAATTCTTAAAGATGCATTCAAATCAAATGATTCTCAGCAGGTAACATATTTATATTTAAAATGGACCTCCTTTTTACGGCTCTGAACAGTAGAAAATATTTACCCTAAGTAAAAACCAAATTACACTATGTACATAATATGACTGTTTCTACTTCTCCTTTGTTCATTTGATTGTTCTTTGCTTGCTCTATCTCTTGCATTATCTCTTGAGTGCTATCTTCTTACACAAGGTCTAAATCATTTTCCAAATGGAAGGAAGCTTGTGACTAAATGTGCCTAACATAAGCCATTCTTTTAAATTAACCTTTCCCCCTATCTCCCGAAACAAAAAAAAGCTTCAAAACAGTGGTAACTATTTTTTATTTTTTTTTAAACATAGTTTTTTAACAGATCCCCATGCCTGAGTTCCATTCTCAGGTGTAAGATGCAGAGGTTAAATGGAGTTAATAGTCTTTGGCAGAGCCGTATTCATGGGGAGCACATTAGAGCCCTGTATGAGACTATTTTTAATCCTGCTCTCATCCCACCTCACAGTACTCTCTCCCACCATCTCATGCTATTATGGCAGTGTGTCTTGAGGGTCTCGTTGAATCCCATCCAGCCCTGCAGTACGCACTCCCACCTGGTCCAGTTATTATGGTAAATGGGATCGGTGGGATTCCCACGCAGGGCTATACAACACATCTCAATTATTAATCTTGGCATGTTGGTTTTTCACCAGATGGGAGAAAAAAGGTTTGATATGTATTCATTTGTTTTGGTACTTTCTTTTATTTTGTCTAAATCATAGCTGTTAGATTTTACTATTTCCAAGTGTTCTGTTTCTGCTTTAATCAATCATTTTATCCACATGGACTTAGGTGGCTAAATCATTTGCTCCATGTATCTTTGGCAGTGGTGTGTGCACAGCAGAAAAAAAGGCATGAAAAAATCATTTCCCATTTGTTTGTGATAAGAAGGGAGGGGGAGGGAGCACGTTGCATCATGAGAGGACGACAACCTTCCCGCAAGTCTTTGCATCTAGTTGCACTGTGGGATAGCTAACCACAGTGCACTGCCTTGAATGTCGACCCAACCAGGATGAGTGGGGGTGCAAGAGCCTGACACAAGGATCATGGTGTGATCACACTCCTGTGACTTGTAGAATTCAGCGGGTGAAAGTTGATTTAAAATGGATCAACTTCCCTCTGCGGGCCTTAGTTATGACATTTCTGTTCCAACTAGAGTTGGCTGAAAATTTTATAGACTCATGGACTCAGACTCTAAGGTCAGAAGGGACCAGTACGATCATCTAGTCTGATCTCCTGCATGATGCAGGGCTGAAAACCTCACCCACCCACTCCTGCAATAAGCCTCTAACCTATGACTGAGTTATTAAAGTCCTCAAATCACAATTTAAAGACTTTAAGATACAGAGAATCCACCAGCAAGTGAGCCATTCCCTATGCTACAGAGAAAGGCGAAACCCCCCCCCCCCCCAGAGGGATAACTAGATAGTACTGACTGTTGAGGAGCACATGTTTTGAGAGCCAAGATTGGAAAACCGTTGTAGCATGGCCTTGAAATATTTTGATTTGGGAGTTCTTGTAGGTGTGGATGCTGTTCTGCTGTACTTACTAGTGTTTTGGAATACACATACATAGGTATTGATCATTGTTTGTTTTCTTAACAGCAAGATGTGAGTGAATTCACTCATAAACTGTTAGATTGGTTAGAAGATGCCTTCCAAATTAAAGCTGAAGAAGAGAGGTAAGATGTTTTTTTTCATATGCAGAAATATAAATGAAAATAAATCTGCACCTAATTTTCTATCTTAAAGAACATGCAAATTGATTTTTAAAAGAGAGCTGATTCTTCCATTCTTTCCATTAACCAATGTTGGATATCATGAACATAAATTTTAAAAAAGGAAGTAACTTGGTTTTATCTACACTGAAAGAAATGGAACTTGTAACAGTGGTTTCCAGCCTCTGGCCCGGGAGCCCAAAGTGGTCCCTAGGGGCTTTCAAAGTGGCCCGCGGCTCCCCTCCTGCTGGCTGTAGTAGGGAGCCACTGCCTCAGGACCCAGATGGAGCGTGTTTCTGTGGGGCTGAAAGACCAGTGCAGGTTCTTTGCTGCAGCCAAAGAGATGAGAGATTAGTGCTCCACTTCCTCTGGCTGTAACAGGGAGCGTGGCAAAGCGCTCCGCCTATCTCCATAGACGCTGAGGTTCCTAACTAGAACTGGAGGGAGGGGAGCACTGATTTCCCATCCTCCTGGCTGCGGAAGGGAGCCACTGGGGGATTCAGTCGGAGCACACGGGTACAGGACACAGTTTCCTTGCTGGCAACCTCCTCACTGAACATCTTCCATCTGGCTGCAGTGGTGGTGTGGCCTGCTGGCAGAGACTGGTGGCCCTTCAGGGTTGTACAAATGATATTTGTGGCCCTTGAGCCAAAACAGTTGGGAAGCACTGGTTTATAATCTATCATAAGTGCAGCTCTCCTGGTGGTAGCAGTGGAGTAAGTTGTAAGGTAGTTATGGCTCAGGAATTTTTACCACTTGTCATCTCATTACTATTCATCTTTGCATTGGACATATTTTGGCGCTCAGACATAGAAGCAAATTGGCTCTTTAGTTCAATGGAAATTTTTAGGACTGATAAAATAATCAGTGGACACTGAGTGTTAATGGCAGTTTTCTTATTTTAACTACTGTAACGGCCCAGTCCAGTCCGTACTGAAAAGATGCCTCTTGACTTCAAAGGCAGTTGGATCTGATCTTACCTGTAGGGTTTTTTTTTTTCTTGTTGGTACTTCTTCCTTATTTTGTGAATACATCTCATCATTATGAACACCTAAATCCTTAGATTACACTGAAGAGTTGAAAGTATAAGAACTTGCCATTTACAATAATTAAAATAAATTCTGCTGTTATATAGTATTTACAATATATATAGAAACCCTTGCTATATTTTGTAACTGTTGGCTTATATGGCTTTACTTTGGATCTTAGTTACCTATTTTCTGTTGTAGGGATGGAGAGAAGCCTAAGAATCCAATGGTAGAGTTGTTTTATGGACGATTTCTAGCCGTGGGGGTCCTTGAAGGTATGCGTTCTATTCTACTTGAACAGAAAAGATGTTACTGATTACATTTTTTTAAAACTTTCATCTAATTAAAGAAAAAACTGTATCCTTGGACACATCTGTAAGTGATACCTTACTCCAGAGAAGTACATCTCTAAAACATGAACCACAACTGTGACCATTTTTTTCCTAGAAAAAAAAACAATTTTTGTAAACTCTTGAGCTAGGAAGACTTCAGATTATATCCAGTAAAGTTGAGTATGTGTTCAGATGCAGCAAAATTTAGATAGATTTGAATATAAACACTCCTGAGAACTGTCAAGCATAGGTTTTTTTTGGCAAATATTTCCTACTAAGCTACAGAAAATGCTGTTCCTGCCTGTGTTGAGCCTCTCTCTCTATGGACTATATAGCACAGTTTAAAATTCCAATTACTTTAAAGATTATGAAGTTCCACTTTCAGAAAAATCACTCCAAAAAACAGTTCACCCAAATTTCAAGTGACTTCCAGATTGTCTCTTAGCCTGGAACATGCTTCCTCCTGTGCCTCTCTCTGTCTCATAGTCTTCCTTCAAATCCATCCTGCAAACTCATTACTTTCAACTAACAGTCCAACTCAGATCTGTGCTTTCACACTCACATTCATGATTTCCACATCTAAACATGGCAAGGTTATAAAACCAGAATAATAGGAAAAAGTGGGTCATGAAACATAACTTTTGTAATGACTGATATAAAGTATGCCTAAATAAAAGCATGTAAAAAAAAATCTTTTCTCCCTTTGTGGTATTATTCATTATTGCTTTCCCATCTCCATAATTGAAAGTCTTTTATACATTTGGTATAAATTACTGTAGCCCTTTTAGGGCAGAAATCTTGGCTTATCCTCTTTTTATGGCCTAATTCTATAAAACATATTTATATGAGAAGTTCTTTATCACATTACTAGTCCCATTGAATTTTCTGGAAGTATGCAGGTGAATAAGAACTATTGAGTTAGAGTTCCCAGATTCAGGCCCTTATTTTAACACCTATAAAGTCTATGCATATCCGGCATGCTATATCAATAATAAGTAAAGCTAGTTGTTAAAGTAATGTAACATATGTAGGAACTAAAATATTTAGTAGATTTTAATGGTTGAGCAGCAAAATATACAGTCACTTCAATATTATATCTGGGTCATTTTCCCTTCAAAGTAATGTATTTTCAAGCACATGATTGATTTGTTTAGTAGTAGTATATAATCTGGAACTAGCAAACATAGTGACACTTTGTTTTCCCTTTTTTAAAGACTACATGGAAAATTGTGTATCAGCCAGCCTAACTTTGATACCTGTTAATAATTTGTTCCGGTGTATTTCCAATCAGTTTCTAAGCAACTAGAGGATATAAGGAATAGCCAGAATAGCCAAATCATGCCAAACCAGCCTAATTTCTTTCTTTGCCAGGATCACTGACCTAGTGAATAGGAGGGAAGCAGTAGATGTGATAGCTTGATTTTTAGTAAAGCTTGTGATCCAGTCTCGCATAACATTCTCATAAAAAACTAGGGAAATGTGTTCTGTGTGAAATGACTATAAATTAAGCGCACAACTGCTTGGAAAACAATATTCAGACTAGTTATCAATGGCTTGCTGTCAAACTGAGAGGTCATATGTATTGGGGTTCAGGGGGGTCAATCCTAGGACTGATGCTCTTCAGCATTTTCATTAATAACAGATGACACCGTCACATTCTAGAGTGCAGTCAAGAGCAGTGTGGGGGCTGGGTGACCATCTGCCCTGCAACATTGGGTTCCTTGTTACGCTTTGCTGCTCTAACACCTAAACTGGGCCACTCACAAATATCCAAAGAGCGTGCAGGCCATGCCCTCAAGTGTCTGTGTGTAGCTGCAGCCCACAAGCAACTCTGCAACACACTGGCTTTAATCAGCCTTGTTTACCACTTGCAGGGTGACATCAACACACACCCAGTCCTAGATTCCCCCCCAGAATGAGTGTTCTCCATTGTCCAGCCCTCTAAGGGGGCGGCAGGTCAGTGTACAACAGTTTATTACTTAGATTGGAGTTTACCAAACAAGAGGTCAGTATACAACCAAACAATTCAGTTTAAACCCAGCACTGAATTAGTTTAATTAGAGAATAAAAAGTTTGTTTAACTACGAAGAGAGAGATTTTAAGTGAGTACAGGTATAAGGCATTGAAGTCAAATGTTTTTACAAGAGAAATAAAGCTAAAACACTTTCTAGTAACTAAAGTTTAACAGACTAGGGTGGTCAAGGTGACATTCTTGCCATATGTTTCCAGCAACAGGTCATAAACTCTTTCCACGTTGTCTTGTATGAAAGACAGAGAATTACCGGGAATGTTTTTGCTTCTCATTTTTATAATCCAATTACCCTTTGAAATGCATTTTCATGAGGGTTTCCCCTAGATAAAGTTTCTTCCAGCTGTGAGAATGGAGACATGGGGTCTTGTCGTTAAAGAGGTTCCATGATGTTTGTTAAAGTGAAAATCAGTCTGTTTCTGCCCCTCTTCACTTCTAAAGAATGGTCATTTGACTGCTGATAGCCAATCAACTTTGATGATACCCGACTAAAAGCATCAATGTGTCCTTTTTCTTGGAGAAATTGGTTTACCCAATCCCCAGATTTGTCTGATAAACACATTTCAGTCATAACTTCAGCGTATGTTCATAATTTTACTTTATAATGTTGCTACGTAGACTTCACCATGATGTTATTGATCAGCAAACTGTTACTTTTAAAATGATTTTGCCCAAGGCATATTTTATACAAAGACTATTACAGTGGTGTGTAAGGCACAGATGTGTTATTTGCAAATGTTGCCAAGCTGGGAGGGGTTGCAGGCATTTTGAAGAACAGGCTTAGAATTCAAAATGACCGTAAAGCATTAAATCAGTAGTTCCCAGCCTTTTTGGCTTAAGGACAGCAAATACAGTTTTACAACCTTGAAGGGCCACCAGTCTCCGCCAGCAGTCTTCCCTCCCCTGTTGACCCCCACTGCAGCTAAAGGGAAGAAATTTAGCAAGGAGGATCTCCCTTCCCTCCCCTGGCTGCAACAGGGAAACCATGTGCTCCACCTGGGTCCCTAGGCAGTGGCTCTCTTCTTCAGCTAGGAGTCGAGAGATCAGTGTTCCTTGCCCACTGGCTCCAGCTGGGACCTCAGCACCTAGAGACCCAGGCAAAGCATTTTGATGCTTCCCCTGCTACGACCATGGGAAGTGGAGTGCCGATTTCCCATCCCCTTGACTGCAGCAAAAAGCCAGCACCAGCAGCGCTCTCCACCTGAATACTTAGACAGCAGCTCCCTTCTGCAGCCAGTGGGAGGGGCGTAAAGATCTGGAATAATCTTCCAAGGGAGGTGAGGGATGTTCTGGGTTTACTTGGTCCTGACTCAGCACAGGAGGCTGGATTTGGTGACCTCTCAAGGTCCCTTCTACCCCTGCATTTTTCATTCGGTGATTCTAACTCATGAATGATTAGAAGCTTAAATTATAAGTGTTTATGCTTAAAACCTTAATTGTTAACACCTCTCTTTTACTAAGGCAAGAAATTTGAAAACACAGAAATGTTTGGCCAGTACCCACTCCAGGTTAATGGCTTTAAAGATCTGCATGAGTGCCTAGAAGCTGCCATGATTGAAGGAGAGATTGAATCTTTGCATTCAGAAAATTCAGGAAAGTCTGGCCAGGAGGTGAGTTCAATGTCTGGTTCCCGTAGTGTCTAATAATGCCTTCTTCTGATGAAGTAAATCAAGGGCAAGCTTAATAACTAGTGTTGTCGATCCAGTATAGCACTCCGCTTGTGATCACACAGGCTGCTGCTGTAATGGTGTAAGCCAATCCTAAATCATGCCTCTGTAGCATGCATTGTGTTTAGAGTGAAAATGGCTACCCGATGGACCAAATAAAAGGAGTCAGTTCAGCATCAAACTCTGGAGAGGTGTACATAGGTGCATAAATAAAAATTGCTGATAAGTCTATGTCCACTTATGTAGTGTAATCCTGGGTGAGCATTGTTTCTCACCATTGTGGCTGGAGATGTCCTTCTGCTGATGTAGGAGTCCACCTTTGTGTTTTTGAGATGACACTGAGGATCAGATTACTGTCATTTTCTGCATAGGTACCGTGGTTTTGCTTGAACGCACACTTGCCATGGTAGACAATTACAAAGGTGAAGGTGGCACAGGCTGTAACATATTGCTCATTTGCAAATCCCCTCCTGTCATAATTGACTTGACCCTCATTTGCATATTGAATACTGTATCAGAGAGAATGCACAGGCTATGCTGGCCTGGGTTCCTTCCTGCTCTGCAGGCAGTGGCTTGAGGTGCCCTTACTATTTGCTACTGCAGACTTTAAGCTCCTGCAAGACCTATTGAGCTGGCATTTTCCAGGTAACAATTTTGATTTGAACTTAATCTACAGATCATACACATGAACAATGTTGTTTATAGTACAGTTATAAAAATGTGAATTTTGCCAGGTATGGCTGACGTTTTTTCTGTCTTCTAACAATTTGTCCCCTTCAGAAGAATCTAGCACACTGTACTTAATACCGTATTATCTGTCTAGTCTAGGAGTAACCTGTTTGCAATATCTTAATAGAACTTAATTCTTGACCGAAGATTAAAAAAAAAAAAAAGACAAACTCAGCATGTGATGTGGGCTGGATTATTATTCATATGAAAAATAAATTTTTAAAAATTAGGATTTAAATGTATGCTTTCAGGTAGTGCATGGTTGGTTTGTTGGTTTGCTTGTTTTTCCACATCCACCATAATGTTTGAGCCATATTATCTGTTTGTTTTTCACAGTCATGTCAGGCCTATCTCCAGAATGTGGAATCCTTCCTAAAAGTACTGCGTTGTCTCCTTAGGCACTGAATTCACGTGTAGTCCTTCGTTTGACATAAAAACGTTACAGTAACAGTGTTTCATCTTTTAAAGCGTTATCAAAATATACATTATCTTTTGATTAGAAAACATAACAAAGCATAATGAAAGAATCCTCCGGTTAGTAACTGAGACTTCCAATTTGCTAATACTGACAAAAAAAAAAAATAAAAAAATAAATTCTTCTGTACTAATTCCTTTTTCTAGTAGATGTTTAAGTTTCAAATTTACCTACAGATTCCACATTTGTGCTGCTTTCTATTCATGTGGTATTTTCCATTTGTTTAATTTTTTTGTTCTGGCCACCTGCATAAATAAATCTTCAGCATAAATTATTATTATTATTATTATTATTATTTTGTGATAAGGCTATAGGGTAACTCGTTTCCTGAAGGAGACAAACATGCAAA
Organism: Pelusios castaneus; assembly: GCA_007922175.1. Taxonomy (NCBI): domain Eukaryota; kingdom Metazoa; phylum Chordata; order Testudines; family Pelomedusidae; genus Pelusios; species Pelusios castaneus. Next base: position 29,739,201 of record ML685767.1, read on the forward strand.
CAAAGTCTTCACACAAATACCTCGGTGCAATATGAAGCACAATGTTTTTTTGAAAGGTGTAGTCTGGTTTTGTTGTATTGTGAAAGCACATAAGTTTACTTAATAGAATGGTGGATAGTATACCATCAAAATTGTAAGACCCTCCCCCTCCCCCCCCCAACACACACACAATTAAAATGGGACAATTCAATTATAATCTCTGTTCCAAGTTACAGGGTTCAGTGATGTTAGGATTCTACTATTTGTAATGTTGGCAAATTGCAGAGAAAAATGAGCATCTGCTTTCTGAGATTACCCGTCTTTACATGGGATTCTAATAAGTCTGGCTTTTATTTCTACATGAAGGCAAAAGCAAAATAGCCAAGCGGCATATTCTAAGCAGCGGTTCTCGACCATTGTATCGGGACACATTACTGTGTTGCCATACAGTGCCAAGTATGTCGTGGAGAGGTGGGGAGATGGCAGGATTTGGCCTGGGAGAGTGGGGGTGGGCTGGTGCGTCCTGTGGGATTGTGATATGCCCCCAAGTGTGTCACAACTCACAAAAGGTTGAAAATCACTGTTTTAAAGAGTTGTTGACAGTGATCACCAGCAAAACAATATGTAAGTCCCAGCAAAGAACAATACTGTTGCACAATTACCAACCCAAGATAACATCAGATGTACAGTAAACTAGTCACATTTCCCATGGATGATACTAAAATATTAAAAATGAATATAATTTGTGTAGGAAATAACCAACAAATCTTTAAGATGTTGGAAATATTGCAGAAGGCTTTAGCATAGCTTTAGTAAAGTATATCTGACTTCGGAAGAGAGCCTCAGGGTACCATTTGTCCCAATTGGTAATTTAAGGAAACAAATCTTGGCAGCCCTAAAAGCTTGGGTGATAACTAAATTTATGTGGTTACAAACACTGGGGATCCAGATCTACTCTCGAACTTTAAGTATAATTTGTGCCAATTGTTTTTAATTCTGTACTAAACTGGTGGGGTGTGACAGATATTGAGAACTCTTATTTACCTTGTGCATTCAAACCAGCTAATCCTGTTAGTATCAAATGGGCTCTAATTACCTGTTGTTTGAATAAGAACAGTCAGTTTTAATTAAACTAAAGGTGAAAGATGGGGATCATAGAATATTCACCCTGATCCATTTTCTAAATCATCCCCTCCCCCTCAAAAGTTTTGTAGCAATTGCAGAATCCTCTTTGTAACTGTATGACCACACTATTTAAGTATGTTTGAAAAGCATTCACTGTGTGCTTCTTTTGTTTGTTTATTCAGCACTGGTTCACTGAACTTCCTCCTGTCTTAACTTTTGAGCTCTCAAGATTTGAGTTTAATCAGGCTTTGGGAAGGCCAGAGAAGATCCACAATAAATTAGAATTTCCTCCAATTTTATATCTGGACAGGTATGGTATGAAGTAGTCAGCAGGATCTTAAAATGAATTTACAGATTAAATCACATGAAATGTATTAAACTGCCAGGTTTCTTTGCCTTGGGTAAATCAGAGTAATGTTACATTCTAGAGGGAATATTTCATTGTTAATGGTTTGTTATGATCACTTCATTAGGTACATGTAAATGGCAATAGTAGGTATACTACTATTCATGTTACTTAAAGGTTCTCCATATCACAGCTTTTTGACCGAGTTTATGACTAGTTAGTTGAATGGTTAATCTGGACAGTGCTCTGCCGTAGTGCTGTTCTCTCCCCAGTGTTTAAGACGGGGTAGGAAACCCATGGCACACGTGTCAACAATGGCACACAAGCCCATTCAGAGTGGTGCACAACACCCAGTCTGTGGTGCCACTAAAACTGCCACTTCTGCCACTGAAAGCCACCCCAAGCAGCTTCTTTCAGGGGAGACTGGGGTGTGGGGGATGGTCATGCTACAGAAAAAAGTCATCCGGAGCAGGTCCTCATGGTGGTGTGCCACCGACAACAGAGCCACTATGGGTGGCAGTTACTATCGGCGGCTTGCCTGGGAAGTGTCCTGTCCCATCCTCCCGCGTTCGTCCCTCCCCAGCTGTGGCTGTTACTGAATTTTCAGGTGGTGGTCACTTTTTTTTTATAGCGGAGGGGGCCGCCGGCACCGGCTGAGGGTCAGGGAGGAGGGACAAAGGTTGCCAGCCCCTGATACGCGCATGGAATATGGGCTGCTTTACTGCACAGAGAGCTGAGCCAGTTAGGGACACTTGATGGTCCTGTCCATACTGCCAAAAAAGCATGATGTACTAGTTTACAGGGTGCAGGGCTAAAACACTGATAGCTGCTGTTATATGCTATAACCCAACCAAGAATAAACCCTATGACTGGTGGGGACAGACTATTTTTATGAGTCAAAAGCTTTGTTGTGTAGACACAACTAAAACCATGCTTCTTGTAAATATAAAAAAGCATGTTGAGAAGTAGCTATAACAACATATTCATGTTTGTGTAAACAGAGTTTTAGAGCTCGGGAATCAGTCTTTTCAGAACTTTTTATAATGCCAGATACGATGTCAAAGATTAGCATAAGTTTGTGTTTTTTAGAAGTAATTCAAAATTAAATGATTTAAAAAATACATCTCTGAATAATGGACAAACAAATATAAACGTCTTAGGTCTGGGCTATGCTTAAAAGCTAGGTGGATGTTATTTTGACTCTTAGGATTTTGAAAAATTCACACTCCTGAGTGATCTAGCTACCATTGCACAAGGAGATGAACTAACAGCATGGACAGAAAAAACCCTTCTGATACTGTAGGAAGAGATGTGTCTGCACTGTGGTGCTACAGCAGTGTAGCTATAGTGCTGTAGCTATCCTGTTGTGCCTAGAGGGTAGGCTTGTCTGTTCTGTTTTACATGGTTTTTAATGCATTATAAGTGAAAGAACAATCATTTTAGTGACTCAAACTTAGTTGTCGGTAGTGAATTTGCATGACTGTTTGATAGTGTTCACTATTGAAAAGCACATGGGCAACTCCTTGTCTTAACATTTTGTTTTGGCAGATACATGCACAAAAACAGAGAGATAACAAGAATTAAACGGGATGAAATCAAGAGACTTAAAGAGTATCTCACCGTGTTACAACAGAGATTAGAACGGTACTACAGATAATTATTCCAAACATAAGTACAAGTAGCATAGGATGATTGTAGGCTATATAGAACAGAATAATTCATTGTCTTTGATATATAATTACATGTTCTGAAATTTTTCTTAGATGTTTTTCCATTCCACTTGTAATTTCTGTGGAATGTTTATTTAAGTAAAATAGTTAAATGCATGTAAGTTGTTATCAGTTTATTTTATTTAATTGTAGTCCATTCCATTTTTTATGAGTGTCATGGTATTTATACGTTTCTATGGTTAACAGATATTTAAGCTATGGTTCTGGTCCTAAACGATTCCCATTGGTAGATGTCCTCCAGTATGCATTGGAGTTTGCGTCAAGTAAGCCTGTTTGCACGTCTCCGATTGATGATATTGATGCTAGTGCTCCCCCTAGTGGTTCTATAACAACACAGACAATACCCAGGTAAAAATGAGACCTTATATGTGTGTGTTCTGTGTTTTGGCATTTCTGGTTTTAGGTATTTATTTTTTAGGCAAATTATGGGTCACTTTTAAAGAGTGATGTATGCTTCCAGTATGAGGCAGAACTAGGAGGAGTGGTTTTAAAAAAATATATTTTTTGTCCGATAATAGAAAAAGTGAACCCTCTTAAAAAACCAGCCCTGCCAACTAATATGGAAAGGTCCAGGATTTGCTCTTCTTAGCAATATTTTTCAGCAATAAAAAAAAGCTATATATTGAGTAGTTTTGTTATATATTTATAAATATCTATTCTCAAATTTTGTTTGGTGGAAAATTGTCAAGTTTAAACAAAAACCACAAGCCATATTACTTTGCATTGTAAATTATCCATAAGAAAAATACCTTACCTTAGTGATTAAAGTTTGTGACACAGAGATGATCTTTTCTTTCAGTTACAATAATTTCTGATTCTAGTTACAAAACTGAAATTTTCCTAAAAATTGAAATATTAATAATAATTTAGTAAGAGTGACACTTGCAATTCTAAAATAAATGCAGTATTTTATAGATGTGTAAATTATCAGAATCCTAGAAGCTTGCACATGAATGTGTTCAATAGGCCCCAAGTGTTGATTTAATCCAGCAATGATCTGCATGTCTAAATTGCAAACGTATGCCATCAGCTTTTCTTGTGCTTTAAAATTGCTGTTTAATCATGTTTAATTCATTCACAATAATTTTGCTTTTTTATATGGCTTTATGTAAGTGTTGGAATACTGCATGGATAGAGGTCAAATTCTGCCCTTATTTCCACCCCATTGAAGTAAATGGAGTTGAGAGATTTATAGATTAGGGTAGAATATGGCACTATAAACAATGTGACAGAGAATCGGTGCTTTTATATCAACTGGGATACTACGTCCCAATCCAGCAAGTCTTAATTTCTTTGTCTTACTTTGAGCATGTGAGTATCCTGTTTTGAAGTAAATGAATTTATAAGTTTTTTTTTTGTTTTGTATTTGTGGGGTTTTTTGTTTTTTATTTTAATGCTTCAGTGTTTTGCTGATATTGTTGGGATCACCTTGAATATAGGATCTTCCTATTAATAAAACAGATGACAAAATCCATTCAAAACAAGGGAACATTGTTTGCCTGAATTATGCCATAGAAAGGGCTTTGCTAAGACTGTGCTTTATACTCAATTTATTTTGTGAGCTGTGAGTATTGTGACATCTTAGGCCCATATGTAGAAATATAAAACCACAAAATGTTCGCGGAATTCCCCAAATCACAAGAGATTCCAGTCTTCCTCAGGCAACCTCATGAAGTATAATCCCAAGTAAATAAGTATTTTTGCCATGAAGATCAACAGATTTGGGCATGGTCATATGTACAAATCTGGAGACGAGGCATAAGCTTGTTAATTGATGCTGAGATGGGGCAGCACAAGAAGAAAAGTGGTCTCTGGGACTGTATCTCCTCTAAATTATTTTTTCATTTTCCACTATTGCTACCATGGGGATAATGATAGCGACAGTGTTAACACAATTTTTTACTCTTCTGAGGAGAGCTCTAAAATGCCAGTGGTTTGGTGCACTAGAGCTCCCATTATTGATGTTGGATTAATACCAGCTATAGCGATGGTGGAAATCTTTAGGAAAAAGTCTACTGTGAACAAGGGGTAAGGAGACCAGGACTTAAACTTAAAACTTGCAGTATAAATTTACATTCGGAAAAAATTGCCTTGATGAGACGAGATATCTAGCATCTCTTCTTTGAGAGGAGCAGTGCAAGCCTTGAACGACCTTGATTAAATAAGCAATTTTGTCATGATGTGCAGAAATTCTGGTCAGTTTTGAATAAAGTAGATTCTGTCTTGAATGGGTTAATTGTGATTCTGCCCCTTTTGTCATTGTGATTATCACATGTCATGCCATGAAGATATATGTCACACAGTGGCTCCATTTCTTAGCAAAAGGGCTCTCTTTCAGGACTGTGTTGCTTTGTCTTGATAACTATTGTCTTTAAAATACAAATGCTCAGATTAAAAAGAACAAAACCGATTAGGGATTTGGCTGGTTTTTATTTCAGCCCCAAGTGTCTGTTAAGTAAATTTCCATAGTTTACAGTGTATAGGAAGTTTCAAGTCTCTTGTTTCATGTTTTAAATAAATACAGCACAACAGAGCAACAGGGGCCTACATCTTCAGAGATACCAAGCACATCTCCTGTACAAAGATCAGTAATACACAAACCATTCACACAGTCCCGAATTCCTCCGGACCTGCCAATGCACCCAGCACCAAGACACATAAGCGAAGAAGAGCTTTCAGTGTTAGAGGGATGTTTACATCGCTGGAGGACTGAAGTAGAAAATGACACTAGAGGTATTCTGAGACAGTTGGGACTACAATTGCTCTTGAAAAAGGTTACTGAAAATGTTTTGGTTTTGGGGGAAGAAAATCAGTTTGTCTTGACTTCAATAATTTTTCACAATTCTTAATGGACTTAACATTTGTCTTAGATGAAGCAAATACTAGTATTAACAAAAACGTTAGTCTGTCTCAGATGATAAAGCATTCACCTTTTGCTCCAAACTGCAATTTCAGGGTGCATCGGGGCGTTGGGCTTGTATCCTCTGCAGGCATTACTGTGCTGTGTGATATAGAGAAGGGGGAAAAAGAGAAGTAGCTCATGCACTGGTAGACCTTTCCACCAAGCTGTCAGAGTCTCAGGCAATATAAAGAGTTATGCCAAATTGCGATTGGTGTTTTTGTGGATGCACAACCAGAACTGTGTTGGGAGAGTATAGCAAGTTTATTTGCAAAAGCTACTTACAGTTTTAGTCTCTGTTTGGGAGAATGCAGGGACTGCTCCCTTGGTGTGGGGCGCAAGGAAGGGCAAGGGCAGGAACAAAGTGGAGCCACTCCTTTGCCCATAGAGAATGCCTGGTATCTTGTGGGGAGGAGGCTGCATCATCCTATGGGTTTTGGCATTTGCATTCAGGCCTGAGAAACTTCAGTGTCTGGCATGTGAGTGGTTAATATTCGTTTTTAAACAAGATTAGAAATACAGATCCTTATTTGAGCCTTTTAAGTCAGAAAAGGTTAGAATGTGGATTATTGTAGAAGCATATAGAAAACTCATGGTGGTCTTAGAAAGATCTGACTTCTTTCATATTTCCTTAGACTTGCAGGAAAGCATAGCTAGACTACATCGGACGATTGAGTTGATGTACTCTGAAAAATCAATGGTCCAGGTAAGTAAAATGTCTACATAAGATAATCCAAAAATAAATCATTTTACGCTCTTTAATTAAAGATGTTTCTTTAATTCTGAGCTGCTTAATAAAATATTTTCAGATCCTTAATCAGAAAATCACAAAGGGTTCCTTAAGTACTACCAAATCAAAGAAAGCATTATAATAACCTATTTTGCAGGAACGTCAGGCATTAGAAATGAAGTGATTTACCCAAAGTCATGCTACAAGTCTGTGGCAAAACTCAGAATACCTTCTGATTCTGTACAGTTGTGTTGACTTGATCGCAGTGTTTAATTTGTGCCAGGGCTGAGCCTCGGTATCTTCAGGCTTGGTGGTTCATAGCCATGGCATCTCTGCACTTTCTGCATCACTTAAATATGTAAAATAAATTGCTTGAGCCCCAGTTCTTCTTTCATTACAAATGAAGTGCTGCTTGAATGCAGTATTATAATTTTCACATTGTACAGTAGAAGCTTTTCAGGCGGTGGAGTGAAGTATTCCAATTAAGCTGAGAGACAATTTTAAAAAGAGGGGAAAAAATTGAATAAAATTACAAAAATCATTTCCTGTATGTTTACATTTCATCTTAATTTCTTATTTGTTTGACTTTAAAACTTCTGTAATACACTGCTCAGAATTTTCCCTCCTATTTAAAACTTGGTTAAACACCATTTAACTCTTTGGAACGACCTGAATGAATCCCTATTAATCAACAGTTATTTTAATTCTATCCTGGTTAAGCATCAGTCAGTCTCTTACTATTATTATGTTAACATTGTTTTCTTTGGGAACATGGCTTGTTACAGTGACACATTTTGTACTGTGATCAGCAGTATTACGCTATCATGACATAGAGAAGTGGTTCCCTCAGTAGTCTTTTATCCACACGATCCTCTTTTCATGCTTTTTTTTTTTTTTTTTTGGATGTGTGAGTTTAGTCAGTAACGTTGGTACCAGTGTGCCTGGCAAGTTACAAACATAAGATAATGCCCCCAGATCCCAAAGAGATAACAGGCAAATTGAAAGGTAAATATACCAAGTTTAGGGGAAGAAAAGGAGGGCAAGATGTGCAAATGAAAAATTATCTTTCCATTATTTCTTGTGTCTCAATAAAGAGGAGATGAAAATTTGTTTGATCCAGTTTAGGAGATAGGCTGCAATGGCATCTTTTCACTAGCCCTACGGAAGCCTGCTTGTGGTGTTTGGAATCTGAGGGTGGAAGGTAGCAGTCAGGGTGCGGAAGGGGTGCTATGGAACCATTCTGAAGACTGATTCTAAGATGAGATGGAAGCATACAGTTGTGTGCCTCTTTCCTCCTGAATCTCCCAAAGAATACATCAGAATTACCATACTGGATCAGATCAATTGTTCAGCTAGTCCAATATGCTATCTTTGTGTGTGACCAATACCAGCTGCTTCAGAGAAAAGTATAAGAAACTAAGCATCAGTAACCTGGCCCAGGGACAAATTTCCTTCCAACCCCTAGTTAGAGGCTGGGTTAATACCCAAAAGCAGGAGGGCTTTATTTATATCTGTTCCAGAACTCTTGTTCTTTTCCAAGGACTGGTCTCTGTGTGTGTTCCACTGTGGGTACGTGCATGTACTCCATGCACCCAGAGTTGAAGAATCAACTGCTTCTTCAGTTCTTTCTTACAGTTGTCTGGCTGGGTCAGAACTTCCAGTGCTCGGAGCTTTCCTTCAATTTCTTCAATCTGTAAATCTTCAGCTTCCTTTATTGCCTTCTGTGCATAATTCTTTACAGTTAGTGAGTTCCTAATTATTTTACAGCTTTCAGCATAGTTTTTAATGTACCCACTTTGGGGGAATCCATCTGCTGCTCCCCCATTCCCTGTTACCTTGGACTGTGCCCAGAATTCCAACCGTCAGAAACATCAGATACATTTACATCACACGGTGCGTAGAGCTAGTGCAGTGCACAGTCCATTGGGAATCGTTTCATCAAGTCCTTCTGGTAGCCTTTTCTACGATATGCGAGTGATTTCTGTTGTGTCAATCTCAAAGTACATTGCTATATGTAAAAGGAGTCACATGTGAGAAGTCTGACAGGGTGTCTTCATGAAGCAGCTGCAAGTAAACTCCCTTTTGGGAGAGGTAGCTTGTTTGTGTAATACTTCTGGAAATGTGAGGAGGAAAAAGATAAATGCCCCCTATTAACAGAGGAGGCTAATTTAAGCATTCTTCCATTTTAAAAAATATGGAGTGGGATTCACATTACCAAGATGTTCTGTTGATGAGAGAAAGCAAATCATTGTAGACATAAAATGTCAGTCAACTATGTGTGACATGACTTGGAAAGAAAACAAGTTATAGTGCAATATATTTAATGTATTTTTAATTTAATACCTTCTTAATTTATTTTAGAGCTAGGGAAGTGCTAGGTAAATCATTTTAACAGAACCTAGGGTAATAGAGAATGTGCATCTAGGATAGGAACCCATTTATTAAAGGTGTCTCAAGTTAGAGTTTTTCCAAGATACCCATATAGTTTCGAGAGGTTGCTCTAGCATGTATGCATTTGCTTATTCTGTACTACATAAGTCATTTTTGCTTTCTCCATGATAATAATTGTGGAAGTGCTGATTGGTGTCTTTCTCTGCTTATGTACTTAAGGAAAACTATTTTCCCCCCTCCAATCAAGAGCTATTCAATCAACATACATTTTTCCTTGAGGTGCATTACAGTTTTTGTGCAGTGCTTGTGATAGATCTTGGCACATCAGTACTCGTATTCAAAATTTCAGATAGATCTGCCTAGATAGCTTCCCCTAAAATTCCTTCTCTTTTGGGTAGAATTGGTGAAGGTCCACGATATCACAAGGAAGGTACATACTAGCAGTAACATTTGGTAATTTGAAGGCTCACTGCTAGGGGCAACACTCTTTTTTAAGAATATAAGTCTATTAGTCCACTGCCCAGGAGACCTTCACCTGTACAAACATAATTCCAAATGTTCTGTTGTTTATTTACTTCCATGTGACATGATGAAATGCCTGCCTAGTCATTTACTTCTAGATGGCTAACATTTATTAGCCAACAAGTACTAAATTGGAGTAAGGAGGCTAACTGAGTTAAAGAATAAAAGTGAAGACCAGTATACTGGGGCCTCTGTTTTATTATAGTTCTTTCAAAATAGGTAATTCCATAAACCAAAGATGATGAAGATACCAAGTTGATTTGTTATTGCCAGATGTGCCACTACACCTGTTTCTTAATTTGAAAGCAATAATATGTGCACCAAGAATTCAGAATGAAAAATTCAGGTTCTGGAGGCTGAACTGATGCCTAGCCAGTCTGGTTTCACATTCTGGGAGTAGAGGTAGTCTCTCAACATTTAAGGTTGCTGTTTTGGGGGCTGTCCTGGCATAATAGGAAGGAGATTGATCTTTATAGTTGATCCATCTGCCAACTTTTCAGTCAGGGCTATAAGAATATAAAGACACTTTGGTTTTCATTTGAATAATGCTTATACTTTTATACTTTTATAATCTTTTTACTATTAATAGCGAGTTTTCAGTTGCTACGATGATTCCTTTTTAGGTCATCATTTGAGGTTTGAGAGATTTATAGATTTCATAAAAACTAATTTCCTTGGAAGAATAGAACTGTGGTATTTGTTTTGCATTTTGATCAACAGTGAAGACCAAAATTCATATGGGGAAATTGCAGTGGTCCATAAAGCCCTTGCAAAATGATCTTGTTACATTTATAGATAAAATTTCTATCTTGCATTACTACCATGACCAAGATGACCAAATAAATGGATTTGAGTTGACTTTGCTTCAAGTTCTATGAACACATGCTTTGTGAAATGAAAAATCTAGGTTTCTAATGATCCTTTGTTCCTGTGGGAGTTCATTCCACAGTGTTGGACTGGCCCCTGAGAAAGATGCTGCACAGGTGAGCCTTACCTTTATTGTAGAGAGCTCCCTTGTGTGAATAGAGTTGTTAGCCATGATCTTCATCCTGAAGCTTTAGATGATCTTTCATATATGCTTGGTCCCAGACTGAGTGCCATGAAGATAGAGACTGAGACCTTGAACTTAGTACAGTATTCTTTCTGGGAAAGCATTGTAGCGAGTGAAGGAGAGGTTTGATGGGCTCATGATAGTCATGTTGCTGAGCTGACACATTGCAATGTTTTGTGCTAGGTGAAACGTCTTAAAGCTGGATGCCTTCATGCTCAGATGTGTGACATGACTCCAGTTCAGATGAGAGAAGCATTAGTCCAGATCATTGAGTGCCAGATTGGGACCAAGTTTTTCAGCCAGCCAGAGATGGCAGAAAGCACTAATTGTGGATGCTGCTGCATGAGAGCTTAGTGTCAGCAGAAGTGCTGCTACATCTCTTTCACTAGAGTCTGAATTGAACTGATGGTGTGTATGCATGCGTGCTTTCAACAGAGGAGACTGTAACATGGATGAGAACTTCAAAATGCTTTTCTGTTCCCACCAGCACTATTAAATTCTCCTTCATTATTTCTTCGACTATATCAGTGTTTTTGTGCTGCTTCGTTAGCACAGTTTGATGCTGGGAGGATATGGGTAGCAGACAAGAGGTGGGGTAGGGTGGGGAGGAAGGTCATGCAAGTTTAGGAATTTCTCTTCTTGTAGATGACTAACTCGTCTTACACACAGTGTAGTAACCGCATGAAAGTTTAGTGCTAATTACATACTTTGTGTGTTGCTGTGTACCATTAATTGGTGCAGATATAATGGTTTATTGTGAGATACAGCTACAGAATTCAGTTGTTAGTGCTATATATCTGTCTCTTTGTGGAAGGTTGCAATTAACATTCCTTGATCAAACTAAGCAGTTCTGGCAGCTAGTTTGCCTGATGTAGAGAGAGATTGAAGTTAACCCAATTAACACAAGATTAATTAAAATTCAATTAAAACCTCAGTCCCCATGGGTTTTACTGTGCTATGCTGTAGCAAGGGAATGTCATCAGAAAGGCATAAAGAAACCACCATGATTATTCTTTCTAATTAATCTGCATACCCAGATTCCTTTTCAAAATGCCTCCAAACTGGTTTGGTAACTCAGCTTAGAACAATGTGTTATCCACACAGGACACTCAAATTTTAGAAGGCTGCCAAGATTCTTTCAGCTGAGGTTACCAGCACTTGGGAGCTATATGGAGGGCAATGTTCTGGCCTCAGGGATGGATGCAACCTTCGCACCTCTTCTACTCTTCCTACTGGCTAGTTGTGAAGCAGCTTTGCAATTTCGGGGAGTACACCTAACCTCAAAGTGATTGATATATTGAGCATGGCAGCCCATAATATTATGGGCAAGTAAAAACCCTGTAACTACTGCAGGGAATGTTCCAATGTCCCAAGTCATTGTCATAAATGATTGCAGTATTATTTTTTATCATGGTGATATACAGATACTGAAATTAAAGTTCCCTACCACAATAAGTCTTCAGATTGTACCATCGGTGATGCCAGAAGAAGATGGTCACTAGCTAGCATTGTGTGTCCTTAAGGTGTTTTAACTCACTGGTAGATCCTGGTGCTCTCTTTATGCTGAAGACCAAGGCAGATGGAGATGGAAAAGTTGGATTTTTTTGGATAAGTACTCATGGCCTTCTCACAGGTTTTGATTATTTACAGCCACCAGGGCCATCCCAGGGGTGGGGGTGGGGCTCCATGCCGCCTCTACTCCCCCCCCCCCCCCCCCCCCGGGGGGCCCCGGGGGGGGGGGGGGGGGGGCCCCCCCCCCCCCCCCCAGCATTGAACAGGACCAGCACCGGGGGGAGGGGCCACCCCGCCACCATTTTGTCCTGCAGCGGTGGGAGCCCCTACAGGCCATTTGGCCCTGGGCCCCGCAGCCCTCTAGGCACAGCCCTGACAGCCACTGAAGGCAAGGTAGACTGTGTAGTCTAATAAAGCATCATTGTGAATAGCGGCTAATGTGTGTGTTAGTGACTGATAAAAAACTTAGACTTGTAACCATATTTGTTGCAAATCTTTGTATCATTGACTAGGAGCTAAAGGTCATGCTCTTGGACACAAAGGAAAGTGCAAGGACTTTATATATTCATTGCCTTGTCCTGGCTTAGACATTGATATCTTTCAATTGCTAGAGTCCCTCTTTTATCTCAAAATAAGGGGAGGACCCCACCGCCTGGTCTGCCTCTCTCTCCACCTGGCAGTTCCTTCACTGACTTGTTGAACACAATAACAGTGCAGCTCTTTTCTTGTATGCTGTTAATTATTGATACTCTCAAGATACACTTTTTTGAAATGGAAGTATTTTACTTTCTGGTGTACATAGATATGAACTGACTGAATTATTGATTGTATTGAATATATTATCACTTTACTTGGCCCTTCACAAATTTAGATACCACACGCTCCCTGTCCAAAAGAGTTAGCAAGAGAAATTAAGCAGGACAGACACATCCAATTAAAAGGCATGGGAGAATGATTGATATGCAGAATGTAGAAATGATGATAAGGGAGGAAGGGTTGCTTGAAGAGTTGGATGCTAAATAGTGGGGAGAAAGGATGGGCATATAAGAATAGGAAGCCTATTCTGTGCATTGAAGGTACAAAGCCAAGACTTGCGCAGAAGATAAATAAGTTCAAGGAGTTTGTATGAACATAGGAAGTGAGAGCATATGGAGGGTTGGGTAGGGAAAAGAGAACAGAGATTTGCTGACTGTCAAGATGATGCCTTTCCTTTTTTATTTTCTTTACTATTTTGTGTTAATAGGGAGATGGGAGATGCATATTCGCCAGATGTTTTGGTACAGGTTGACTAAATATTTGACCTGGCTGGTTCTTTCTTCTAATTTTATTGTTTTGTGCTACTGTAAAATGCTTAGATGCTTATGAACAAATGGCTTATTAATGTATTGAATAAGTGTCTTCTTTATATCATTCAAGTACTTAAACTGGCTGTTTTTGACCAACATTATGGCCTCTGTTCTCTTAATTATTTACTCAGAGACAATAACTGTGCATTGAGTGCACCAATTACTATATGGGGAAACTATTCATTTATGTAATTTGTTAATGGTGTAGGCAACATTGTCAGACAATTGGAACTTAAACTCAATATATTTATTATTTTTCTCTGCTGTAGCACTTTGTATGTATGCTTTCGAAAGACTTGGTTAAACCAGGAAACAAATGTGACTACTGTTTTTGTTTTTTAATTAATTTTAAATTTTTAACAGCATATAATGTAGAGTTTGGAGTTTGCTCCCTTCAGGATTAAGAAGAGGAAGGTTGATTTAATAGTTTGTGGCTGACTTCATGAAGTTCCAGACTTGCTATTAAAACATGGCAGGGTTAGAAGAATCATTGCGATGTTGGCATGACAAGTAGTGTTCACTCTGAATGGAGCTGGCCTGAATAGTCTGTGTATCTGTACTGCCTACTGAAGAAAGAAAAAGAATATGCTCTGAGGAAGGTATCTGTTTTCTTGTGTAGATTGCTTCTCAGAAGTTTTTAGTTATCATCTGAGAAGTAGTTGACCAAAGTAAATAAAGTTGCGGTCTCCTTATAACCCATGTTTCTTTATCTAACTTTTTTTGAGTGTTCAAATGAATATTCTGTTTTATTTATCATATTTAAAAACAACTTTCCTGATGAGACAAATCTTTGTCAGAGTTACTGTGTACAAGTTCTGATAATTGAGCTGCTTTGGCACAGATGATGGAGAGGAGAAGGTAATATGGCAATGAAAGGCTAGGGAAAGGCAACCTATATTTAGAAATCCTGCACCTTGGCAGTAAAATTATCTTTGACACCAAAATAGGTCAAAGCCCTTTTTCTTAATCATGTTGTCTCACTGACCTTTATCTCTTCTTCTGTTCTCCTTTTATTTCTTATTTTTCATTCCTTTCCTTTGTGTACTGTAATGACAGGAATGTTTAAATTATGCTTTCTTTCTGTTTTCAGGTTCCTTATCGGTTACATGCTGTACTAGTTCATGAAGGTCAAGCTAATGCGGGACATTATTGGGCATATATTTATGACCACCACCAGCGGAGATGGATGAAATACAACGATATTTCAGTGACAAAGTCAACTTGGGAGGAGTTGGAACGCGACTCTTTTGGTGGTTACAGGAATGCCAGTGCATACTGCTTAATGTATATCAATGATAAGGAACAATTCTTGATACAAGGTAATGCGTGTATTTTCAGTATGAAATACAATATGTGGAAATTGTGCTCAAAGTGTTGACTTCATGAGCAGTTCTGTTGCTTTATTGAATATTTGAGCTATGGTTAATATAATTCTAGCAGAATTTAAGAGCTTGAAATTTCAACATATATATATATATACACACACACACACAGACACACACACACACGTGTGTACACTTTACTTAATGCAGAGCAATAATCATATGATTATTTTTATTCCTACTGTTGACTGAAATGTTACATATGCGTTTATAGTTAAACACAAAGAAAACTAATCAATCCCTGCAAAAAAAGCTCCACGTTCCTGTTGAGTGTAGTACAAAGGCGGCAGTGAGATCCTGTTTTTATACAGTTTTGCAGCTGAACATTGCTTACTTGTAGATAAACTAAAGAATACGGTAGGTGTTCAGATAAAGTGCTGCCCAAGTTATAGCCTTAAAGATAGGGTACCTGTATTTAAACAAATGAGTGGGAAGTGAAATGTTTAGTTATGATCATAGGTATCAATGTTTATATATTTCTAGATGTCAAAAAATACTACCCGTCTTTTGAGTAGCAAGCATAATTAATAATGTCACAGTACCTGGTACTTCAGCATTATTAAGACAGGAAAATAAAATGTTTGCCAAATGAAATCATGCTGAGTGCATAGGTTTATCACAGCAGCAGAGAGCAAAATCAAAAATGTTAAATGCTAAAAGCTATAAAATGTCACTTTTAACATGTTCTTAGTAATACTTCTCTATATTCATCAATTTAATATACATAATGTACTTTTCATGGCGTTTAAGAAACAGAGGCTTGTTATAAACTATTGAAATGACCTTTTCATATCTAACTTATATTTTTAGTTTTACATTGTAGAAAACAAAGGAATACAGTAGAACCCCATTTAGCCAAACCTCCGTTAACCGTCTCTCATCATTTACCAAACAACCAGAATTCCAGGGCTGGAAGCAGGCCATCTTTCCTGTGGCTGCTAAATGGTGCTGCAGCATGGCATTTTCCCATTCTCTGGTTTACCTTGAGTTTTGATTATCTGATCTGGTCCCAAATAAACAGAATAAATGGGGTTCTGCTGTGCCCAGTGTGAACTTTGTCTTCTAAGATCACATTCACTGGGGACATAATCCTTGTCCCATTAAATCATAACCAACTAGAAAGCAGTGACCAGGCAAGATATTCATATACTCCCACAGGAATACAACTGTTCACTGCAAAGGCACACAAGACAAAGCTGTTGCAGTGCTCACATTTCTTGTTTGACCACTGTAGACAAGTATATCTTTAACCATATTCTGAATAATCTGTGTTGATGAATCATGTGCTCCTCAATCCTCTTTATTTTTATGGGTAGTTTGTAGTTTAAATTGTAGCTAAAAATGTTGAAAAAGAAAACATGTATTTTATTCTGCTGTCCCCTTTGTGGCCATAGATTATATTGACTGACTACACAGCAGAGTAGTCTGTTCATCTGACAGATAGGAAGGGAGAGTTTCTTATGTGATCAGCTGCAGATGGGGCCTTCATAATTCTCTCCACCCCAGACATTAGCAAGCTGGTCCAGATATCAAAGGACTAATTGATATGGGTTACATGGATCTGAAAAACCTTACTGTATAGAATGAGAAGACAATGAGGTACTTGGAACTTTTGGTTACAACTCAATGACAAGCTCCAAGTGTAGTAATAGTCTTAAAAATATAAAGCAATGTAAATCTATCTATCTTCAGTTAAAAAGTTACAAATCTCACTTTTGTCTTTAAATGAGAAATAAGATTAACCACAACATTTCTAGATCCCTATGTTCAGAAGGGGCTTGCAGTCCTAATGAATGATTATATCTGATTAATGCCATAAGAAGTAGGAATTTGCAGAGACCATTCTCAATGGGGGAAGCAAATTTACTCTCTGTAGGTGATGTGCTCATAATGAGTTGTCTTTGGAGATCCACGCATGCCTGCTCTTCTTCCTCATTTCTTCAGGGAATCACTTACTATTCTGACAAGTGGAATGGAAAACAATTGGGCCTTATGTACCTTTGTTGTGAACATTTCAGTTTATAAGGTGCACGTAGCACCAAAGGTTTGGCCTTTTAGAGAGTAATGAGTTTGTGGTGCCCAAGTGCATATAATCCTAAAACATAAATTGCAGAAGCAGTTCGCTCAATGAACTCCAGCTCCCAATGAATGAGCTTCCTGCATGTGACAAATGACAAACTGAGAAAGATTCATAAATGTAGGAGATCTTTTTTGCTGCTATATTGTATGCTTTCAAAAACGGTTCATTCTGAATGCCTTACATCCATATGTATCCTTATTGCCTTTCATTATTCTGAGAGACATATATGCTACGTGGTTTTTACAGAAGAATTTAACAAGGAAACTGGTCAGATGCTGCTTGGAATGGATACACTGCCTCCTGATTTAAAGGACTATGTCAAGGAAGACAATGTGCGTTTTGAAAAAGAGCTAGAAGAATGGGATGCAGAACTTGCTCAGAAAGCACAACAGGAAAAGTTGTTAATATCTCAGGCACGCAGGATGCCAGCACCCACCTCTGCTCCAGGTTGGTCTACGTACATCTTTTATGTTATGAAAAATCAAGAATGAAGCCCTACAGGTGTATAAATTAATACCAACTGTAAACTATCATATCTGTGAAGATACTGAACTATTTTTCTTCAAATTTTAATTTTCTACAGCGGTTTCTATAAAATAACCATGTTTGATGTTTGTTTTTAAATAGGCATTGGTTCCTGTTGGGGTTTTTCTTTACTCACTAAAATAAAATGTGTTTTATGTAAAGGGTTTTTATATAAAAACATAAGGCCATCCTTTAGGCTTTTAAATGTTGAGTAATTTTCTGCCTTTATAGAGTTCCAGTGCCATCTCAGACAAATGCATGCTTTAAAATTGAAAATGTGGCCTCATTTTTCAAACGTGCAGAGTAGTTAGCAGCTCCCATTGCCTTTTCTTTTCAGAATATTTCAGGAGTATTCTTCCTTTTTCTCTTTCTCCTCTCTCAACTTTCTGGTACTCAAATACACTAGGTTTACAGTTATGTCAGAGCAGTATTTAGCCCTAAGGAGAGGGAGAAATTGCACTATATATGGGATATTTATTGTACTAAAGGAATAAAGAAATAGAAAACTTCAGGCTGATTACCAGGGAAATACTGAGAATGCTAGAGATGGTGCAGTAGACTCCAAATAGCGATGGTAGAAACTCCACTGCTTGGGACTTAGCTAAACTGAACAGACAATTGGTGAACTAATTATACAGGATAGTCCCATACTGACAGTGAAAGAGACGCGGTAGATCAATAGGCTGTGTCAGTCTCTGGCTTTTGATGGTTTTATAGTGTAATACTTACTTGACATGCTTGTATAGTGGGAGACTCATTCATATGTTCTTGTCACCCTGGGATCATTGAAGATTGTATAATCATTTTGTAGTGACAGATACACAGATCATAATTTGGAATTTAAAAAAAAAAATCACTTGAACATGATCAGAGGACTAATGTTAAACTGCTCTTTTTTAATTCCAAAGAGTGATTTCATCTTTTAAATGCCTTGTTTTTCAGTTACTTTGAACAACCTAGTCTTTCTTCTTTGTGTTAATAATGCAAACTATTTAATGAATTTCTCTTGAAATTCACCAACAGAAGTTTATCATTTTTTTTTTTTTTTTGGTTTTCTATCTCAAAGCAATAAGCAAGTTATTTTATTTTCCCCGTATAGCTTCTACATTTTAATGGAGAGGGGGTTTGTGTTGTGTTCGTTTTTTGAAAAGTAAAATATATTGATTGTAATGTGTTTTTTATTTTACAATATAAATCTTTTAGCTGTAGATTGTTGGATATTTTAGACGACAATTTCTCAAGCATATTCAGGAACAACTTTGCACTAATGCACAGTCCTGGGCTCAACTGGCGACAAGGTTTTGCTTGAGCAGGTCTTACTTATTAATTCAAAACCATAGTGGGTTAAATGTGATTTTTAAACTTTTCTAATCTTAATCCTATTAACTAACCTATTTCAGTGGTTTTTTTAAAACTAGAAATGATGAGTCTAATTTTGAACATGGAACTAGAGCAGATTTGTGTGAATTATTTGACCTAACTTGCATTTTTTGTGAAATTTATTTAGGAGTTACCTGTTAATCCAAATAATACTGATAGATTTAGTTATGTTTGGAATATGAAATTGCTTATTTTACATTTTTTGTCACTAAGTTCAAGCAGGAGAACCAGAATATTTAGAACAGCCATCAAGAACTGATCTGTCAAAGCATTTGAAAGAAGATTCTGTGCGAGCAATCACTAAAGCATTAGCAGAACAAGAAGATAGAAATCCTGAAACTGTCATGCAAATGGTAAGAATATTTTCAAGTTTTTAATATGCATTCTTTTCATTTTATACTCCAAGTGAAAAATATAATAATATAATATCTGATAAAAGATAAAATTATTCCTTTGGAGAGAGTATTGACCTTTCCTTAGGAACTGTTCAGCCTTTATTGTCTGTCTGGCGTATACCTAAAGGTTAGTAGTAGTACAATGAAACTAGTGAGGTACGTATACTGGATGAAATTAATATACTTCTTATGAAGTACAGTACATTGTTTCTTAAATAATGGCCACATGTATTTGTGACCAGATACAATTAATGGTTTTCTAACATCGTGGATGGTTACTGAAGTATATCAAACAGTATTCCATCCATGACACTTATTTGGGGATTTTGAGACACTAGTTGGAGTTGTCAGTATCCTTGAAAGACTGCATCAGTTGAAGTAGTTTTTAAGGTTAAACATATTTATGGAAGTTATATGTAGAGAGAGTTGAATATTGGGGAGAAACCATGAATATCCTGCATTTATTAGTGCTTCAGTTCTATTTGAATTAGGATCCTGCTCCAGGATGTAGTGTTTGAATTTATCTTCAAAATTGATCTTGATGATTTATCAAATGTATGTATTTAATTTAGACTGCATATGTTACACCAGCCAGAATATATTGAGTAATTACTTTTTATGTTCCATTCGTGTTACTGTATTTCAAGAAAACAAACAAGCAGTCCTGTGACACTTTAAAGACTAGCAAATGTATTTATGCATGAGCTTGGATTATACCCACAAAAGCTTATGCATTAAATACATTTGCTAGTCTTTAAAAGTGCCACAGAACTTACTGTTTTTTTACTTTTTATGTGAATCCGCCAAAGGTTTCCAATACTTCGCTTCAGATAGTCTTTAAATAATTTTGAATCCTATACAGAATTGCAAAGAATGAGGTTGCTTCATGAATTCTTTACAAAGCTAAAATTCAGTGAATTTTGCGTTCAGCAAATATTCTTTGACCAACTGAATGTATGAGTATTGGATCAAATAAGATTGGATGAATAGAAATATATTTCAAAATCACAGGCATATTTATTGGAACAATAATAGTTTTTTTACATCAAAAGATTGTAACATATCAGTTTATTTCCCGAGTATGGCTTGCTTAGGCATTATGGAGCAGTGTATGAGCAAGTCAGGCATGTGCAAAGTTCATCCATTCTTCCTTAAAAATTAATAAAACAAAAACCTGGCCTGAGCCTTAATTTGTTCAGAGCTAAAAAAGCCCATCTAAACTCAGGATCTAATAGGCAAGTATGTAGGCATATATACCAGTAAATGTTCGTATTTCACATCAAGAATTGGGATACTTCTGTATATCAATTCCATATGGAAATAGGATCCTAGATTAGTGTTTAATCAAAGCAGAAATGCTTTTCTCCTATCAACTACTGTGATGGCAGGAGAGCAGAGACACCACCAACTTATGGTTAAAATCAACTGGGAAACTAATCTAATTCTTGATGTCCAGACATACTGCCACCAATATTCCTAGTTTAATCTTCAGCAGTCTTCTGTGCTCTCAGAGAAAACTATGTAATGATTAACAAAATAGTAGAGTCTATATCAGAAAAATGGATGCCAACATATCAAAACAGACTGGGAAAATTGTACATTGTGCCTTGTTCCTATGCGGGTTACCCCAAAATGAGGCTGTGAAATTCCTCAAGTCCCAAATGATATCCTGCCTACTCTGCTGGCTTCCCTCTAGATACATGGTGATAGATGCATACTAGCTTTGTTGCAGAGAACAAAACACTTCAGTTCAGACCCATCACATGTAGTGAACAGTCCCAATGGGTCACAAGATTGGGGGTGGAGGAAAGGAATTAATTTTAGAAGTCTAAGAAATTGTATGTGTACGTTTGAGAAAGTAGATGTCTTCATGTAGTTAAGTCTGTAGCATAATGCTTTTTCATCAAGTTGTCTCTCTACTGGTGCTCCATTTCAGATGCTCCTGCACCTTTTTGATTAGAGATTTTTGGTAGCAGTGCCAGTTGGGCCCTTCATGCTTGGTAGTGCCATACCAAGGATATGTAAGGTTGCATGGGCAAACTGCCCTTGGTTCCTTCTCAACTGCCTTTGGCCTAAGGTGGAGTGCTTCACACTCTTAGTATTGTTATATAGTTAGTTTGTGTATACTTGCACATAGTTCGGTTAAGGGTTTTTGTCCCTTTTGCTTGTGTTTTTCCAACTTGCAGAGGCATTTCAGACTTGTATGTTCTGGGGAGCGCCAGGATTCCAGGCAAGAAAAAAGACTGATGCTACCTTAAGATCCTGGTCACTGAAAAGCCTCTGGGCCTGAGGCACCTACTTTTGTGCCTGTGGTAATAAAAGCCTCACACTCTTAAGCTGATGGTACTGACAAGGAGCTGGACTATTAGATCTTCTTCAAAGATGTCTTGGTCACCGGATACCTCAGGCACCAGGAAGAGTGCTGTTGAGGCTCCAAGTATTTCTGGTATCACAAAGGTGCCTAAGACTCTTTCTACAAGTCATTTTTCTACCAAGAAGAATATGGTACTGAAGACCCTCTCTGGTTCTGGTGGTGATGTCCATGCAAGTGGATGTGTTCTTTGGTACCCTCAGTACTTAATTCTGGACTGTTCGAACTAACTCTATGCTTGGGCATGCTCATCCCTCAATGCAGACTAGTCCGCTATTTCCTTCAGTACTGATATCAATCTCCAGAGTTCCTCTGGTACCATAAGAGTTCAGGTACTCAAGAGACCTCTTCATCTACAGTCGATCAGTGTGTCTACTGCTTACTGGTATAACATATCTCCCGGTCCCAATGTCTTCTGAGACACCATTTCTTCTTGGGACTGCCCACTACTTTGACTTCTACTGGCTGAGGACTGTAGAAGTAGTGGTAGTGCTCTGGGGGATCAGAGCCACATCAGTCCTTGCAAGCTGGGGTTTGGGTTTTCCTTCACTGTTCCCCAGCTGGGGAGAAGCACTACCTTCTAATCCAGGGAAGTCTCAACCTTTCTGGCAGTTTCTGTTTCTGTCTCTCTCTCTCTCTCTCTCTCCTCCCCTTCCCCCCCCCTCGCCTCCATGTACCAGAGGCGGGGTTTTAGTAGACTTGGAGTAGCCCTTAATTGGGTCCAGGTGCCGCCAATTCAGTGAGTCTCAACCTTTAATTATTTTGAGGCACACCACCATACAGTCTCTAAATGGACTCATGAATATTTATGAGCCAATCCAGAACTCTGAGTAGTTTTTTAAAAAATTCCATGGCACACCTGCTCAGGCCTGATGGCACACCTTGGTGGGAAACATTACATAATTGACCTATAGTAACCTCTCCTCTGCCTGCAGGGAGAAGGGCCTGTAACAGTCTAGGACTCACATACCTACCTTGATATACCTTTCTGTACCCATCTGGCCACTCCCACCCCCACTTCCCCTCATTCTCTCTCTCTCTCTCTTTCTCTGTGTGTGCGTGTGCGTATTCCTTGTTTGTGGATGCAGTTAGAGCATGGGAGGCAACACAACACCAAGGCTTAACAAGGACCAAAAGCATCTTGATCTTTTTGGTCACAAAAGCTATTCTTCTCTGACGCTCCAGAATAGGATCGTGAATCGTAAAGTACTCATGTCAAAATATCACTATCTGAATTACAAAAAATTTAGTGCATTTACTAAATATTTGCCACAGGACCACTGTGAACAATTTAAGGCCATCATAAGTGAAGGTCATTTCTTAGTAAAGACATCTTTACAGACCTTGGATGCAGCAGATACTGCAGCATGTTCCAAATCCACTGAAATCTTGATTCAACAAGTATCTTGGCTCCGGCTGTGTGGTTGCCATAGGGAAATACAGTCTACTGTAGAGGACATTCCTTTAGAGAGTCATAAGTTACTTTCAGACTCTACAAATGATTCCCTTCACACTTTAAAGGGTTCAAAGGCCACTGTTCAATTCCTAGTGATCTATACACCAGTAAATGGAAGGACATAAAGTAGGTCTCAAACATCCCAAATATCTTGCTCAGCTTATTTTTCTACTTTCCATAGACCACCTAAATTTTGGGCCAAAAGACCAAGTTATTCAAAAAAGAAGATAGCTGGGATGAACTAGCTCTGGCAGTAGCTATTTGCATCATGAGAGCTCCAATTTTGATGACCTGGTCAAGAGTTTGAGCCGCCTCCTCCAAAGGGACCTGCTGCTACACTGTCCTATCCTGTTCCACCCTCCCCAATCCATGAGATACTCCCTTTTCCCAATTCCATTCTGTATGGGAGAGAATAGTATCTGACAAATGGGTTTTAGAAGTCATAACAGATGGTTATTCCACCTATTTTATCTCCAGATCTCCTCTCCATCCACTTTCCTTCATGGAAAAGACATTGTTATGACCAGATTAAAAATATTCATCTAAGGTATCTTCCGATTTTCATATTAACCAGGCCATTCATCTCCCAAGGTTTTTTCCCTAAACCACATGAGACTAAGTAGGAAGCTGCCTTGTACAACTGGGATGTCAGAAGGCCATTTGCCTTTTATTTAGAAACCAAACCATCCAGGAAGTCTCCCAGACTACTTTTTCAATTGCAGAGAGTTCCAAAGAATCTGTAATCTCTGTTCAGAAATACTTAGATATCCATCGTGAAAGTACCATTTTATGTTACAACTTCACCAACATTCAGCCTCCTTTGGGAGCATTAGCTCATTTTGCAACCTCACAATCTACTTCCATTGCATAAGGCAAGAATATTCCAATTGCTGAAATGTGTAGGGCTGGAATATGGACTTGAGCACATACATTTCTCTAACTACTGTACTTTGATTCATGATTCTACATCAGATGGTGCAGCTGTCATTGCAGTTCTGGCTTCAGTGCTAGACACAGTTCTAAAGCTTACTCCTGCCTGTCAGGATGCTGGTTGCAAGTAACCTGAAGTAGAGCATCCTCAAGGACACTACTGTAAGAAGGGGGAGCGGTTATTTATGCAGTAACTGAACTTCTTCAAGATATGTCCCACTTGGGGGTACTCTGTTACCTCCCTCCTTCTCTTCTCCTGCAGAGGTTTTTTTCTGCAGGATTTTGCAGTAGAAAAGAAACAGGGTGGTTTGCCTGTGCAGCTCTATATATGCATTGTGTGATGCACAAGGATGTGTAGGGCATATGTATGGGCCAAGCAAGCACTGCTACTGAAAATCTCCAGTCAAAGGTGCAGGGGTGCACATGTACCTGAAGTGGTAGG
The DNA here is from genome assembly GCA_007922175.1 of Pelusios castaneus. Lineage (NCBI taxonomy): Eukaryota > Metazoa > Chordata > Testudines > Pelomedusidae > Pelusios > Pelusios castaneus. The sequence goes on from ML685767.1 coordinate 29,763,793, forward strand.
AGGTGCATTGCTAAGAACTCCAGTTACTGCACAGAGTGAGTACATAAGAACAGCCATAGAAGGTCTAACCAATGTTCCATCTAGTCCAATATCCTGTCTTCTGACAGCAGCCAATGCCAGGTGCTTCAGAGGGAGTGAATAGAACAGGTAATCATCAAATGATTCAGCCTGTCAGCCATTCTCACCCTTCGTGGTAAGCAATCATCCCCGCTTTTCCTGGTGAATAGCGATTGATGGACATATCCTCCATGAACGTAATCTCTCCATGTGTATAAAGAGACAAAGTTAAGGCTCTTTAGGCCCCTTTATGAAATTATTAAGAGAATCTTAAGTATTTTATAACATTTTTCCTGAACTTTTCTGCCACAGATTAAGCTAATACCTAATATAGAAACTCGGTGCATTGTAGCTTCTAAACAACTAGACCCTAAAAACAGCTTTCAATTGGTCCAAACATATTTTTGTTAGCTGCTTCCAATAATTTGCTATTGCATAAGCACGTGCATTTCAGAAAGCCCCACACTCTTGTTGTGTTTTCCTTCATTTTCCCTTCTCCTCAGAACCACCTTCCCCTTCTTTGTTATTCTGCTCTCTTATTCATGTTAACTTCCTCACCCAAGCTTTTCTCCCAGCTTTAAAAAAACAAAACAAAACAACAAAAAACCCAAACACAGCATAATTTGTGACAAGCCAGGTTCCAATCACCACCCCAATCATTTATGTATTGTTCTATATCCATTCCCTGCTCTTTGACGGTTCCTTCATTTCTAGCTCTTCAGGATATGAACTCTGTTGTCTTGTGTGTTTAGACGTCTGGAGCAATTGGGATGTCTGATTGCTAATAGGATTTAAATGATTACTGTAGTGCTTCCAACAGAATACAGATGTTAGCAGATTTTTTTCCTTTGGCACACAATTGCTTGGATTATTAGACTCGACAGATCATCAGCTGGTGTAATAAACTGTGATAGCTCCATTGAAGTCAGTGGAGCCATGACAGTTCAATTTCAGTTGAGCTATGACAGTTTGCATCATCTGAGGATTTGCCTCTTAGTTGTCAAAAATTTGCAACACGAACACATTAGATCACATTAGTTAGTCATAGAGTAACAGGGAGGGTGTGAAAATTTCAGTGGTAAATAATTTTACAGTAAAAAGGAAAAATTGCTTCCCTAGCAAGGTGTTGAAGATCAAGACTGGTGGAAATATTCAGTGTGTAAAATTCACTACTTAATGTTTTTCATATCTTTTGAATTTCTTTAAAAAATCCAAATAGTGAAAGAATGCAAGTGCTCTATAAAGTCGACCATATGGTAGACCATAAGGTCTAGTATACTTCAGCAACATGGATCGTTTTACTGATCAGTCTGTCATTTTATGTTTCTTCTTTTCTTTTTTCTGATTTTTTTTTTTCATACTGATGATGATTTTCTCCTGCAGAGCTCTGATAACGCCTCAGCTCAACCAGCTCCTAACCAGCGAGTTGTAGAGGTGGCGATTCCTGATGTAGGGACTTTTGTGATTGAGGCAGAGGAGGGGGGTTATGATGACGAGGTACCTTTGATTGCAATCTTGTGCCCCTTTCCTACTCTGGTGCTGTCTTTTGCTGCCTGATGTGAGCATTTCTGGCATGTTTGCACATTGTGTCGCTTAACAGATTTCTGCACAACTAAGAGATTAGCAATTTGTGGTGATGATCTCTTGAAATTTACAACAGGAATATGAAAAGATAGCAGAAGTAACCCCAGTTAGGCACATTTTAGTATAGTGCAAAATTATAGGAAGGCACATATATCATACCTTTGAGCTACTGGAAGTTGAGAGTTGTTTTAGGCTTAATATAATCTAGGAAAAGTATTTAAACTAATGTATTACTTTTTTAAGACTGTAAAAATAACAAATGACATTCTGAATTTCATTATTTTTGTCAGTTGAACAAAGTCGCATTCAAATTGGGTTCATGTCTCCTCTGCTAAGCTTAGACATTTTAGATTCAGAGGAGCAAATTGTCCTGCAGATTCAATCTGAAATATTTAGAGACAGAGGGATGAGCAAAGGATTGAGTAGTAAGCAATTGTGTTTCCTAGCTCTTCATTTCTCAATTGTATGGCCTTTTATGCTGAGGTTCCAGCTTATTACGGTAATAGTTAAAGAAGAGTGTAATGAAAAATGGAAATATTAGAAATGCTGTTCAAAAACTCTCATTTATTTCATAACAACATTCAATGAAACCATTACTAGAAAAAGCAAATTAAAAATAAAATTGTTCCTTTTGGTGTAGCTTAGAGAAAGGGGGTGGTACATAAGCTGCACTTCTGCAGCAGCAGACCAAAGTGGCATCAAGCCTCAGAGCCAACCCTATGAGACACAATTTCTTTCCTGCTCTCCCCTTGCTCCAGAAGAGATAGTGGGGGGAGGGGGGATGTTCTTGCCTAGATCAGCAGCAAATAAAAATACCCCCAACTTGACATGGTTTTTATGGCTGATGTGTGAGTAATACAGAACCAAAGCTACACCCCATTCATCATTATTTCCTCCCCATTTGTTCAGAGATGGAACATAGCTGGTGTACAGTGCCTGCTTACTCCAGGTACCCGGATGTAGGTTCTGAGTAATTAATACAAACATATATTGGTAGGTTACTTCTCTGTAGAAGTGAGTGGGTCAAGTTATAGTCTACCCATCAATTGCAGGAACTTTGATTAGCAGAATGGGATGGGAAATTAAACTTAAATTGGTACTGTTGTATTTGTATTTGTTTGACGTCAGACCCAGTGTGATCTGAATGCAGCAGTTACATATCTGTGTTCTATGATCTTATGTCCTATATATAATGCAACTCTTATAATATCCTGATTGTCTCCAAGGGAATTGCTGATAATTTTCACCTGGAAGGACATTCACAGCTCAATCCCTCCCTATTTATCTGCCTTTCTTATAGCAACGCTATCCCCTTCCTCCCCAGTAGTGCTAACCTGGTATCCATTTGTCAGCTTCTCCCATAAATGCCATCCTTACATGAGATGCCTTCCTCCTTGAGCTGTTCCCAAAGCTCTCTGCTCTCCCTTCATAAAGACTCACTTCTGTTGTGATGTCGGCAAGAAATTAGCCAGCCAATGATGCTTAGACTGAGGCGCATTTAGAGACAGAGTTGTTTTTTGTTTGTTTGTATATAAGTGGGAAAAAGACCATTCAAGTAATTTGGAAGTGTCGATCTGAGCACATAACTAACCTGTATAACTGCATACTCTTACTGGTTTTGCCTTTCTCTTTTTTCCCACTTCCCTCCTGCTTGTTAAACTTGTTGCTGCTTGATTCAGCTAATGTCGTAAACTCTTCAAGGCAGGGACCATGGCTTCATGTTTGTTTGGCACCTAGCACAATGGAACCCTGATCCTGATTTTTAATTTAGAATTTATGCAATAATGCAATTCTTATATTATGAAGTATCTGGGGAAAAATAAAGCAAAAAAATCCAAATAACTTTTTTTTTCATTGTGCATAAAAATTCGGAATTTGGAAGGATTTTTTTATTTGAAATAATAGAAACTTTGATTTTATCCCTTACTAGGAAGATGGGCTTAGTACTAATTCATTCTGCAGTATTTGCTGAATAAGAGTGTTGATCATCTATTTGTTTCCTTAGACATTCTGCCTATATAATTAATTATTAAATTATTTTCAGCGCCTTTGGAATAATTCTTAGTGCTTACTTTCTTTATTCTAATATAAACATCTGTTAGACCATATATGGCTGTTGTTTGGTAGAAGTAGAGAAAAATGCTATGATGGATTTGCAGAACACACAAATTTCTAATACTGAAACATTTGCCATTCTAATGTATGCATGCAGTAGGTTGCTCTTTATGTTGCATGAGTCTAAAGGCATATTGACTTAAATAATTAAAATATTAATCGTTCAAAACTTTTACCTTAATTCCCTTGTGGCAGGTCATGCTGACCCCGAACATGCAAGGTATTATCATGGCTATAGGTAAAGCCAGGAATATTTATGACAGGTGTGGGCCAGAAGCAGGGTTCTTTAAGGTACAACTAACATTTTCATCTTTACTTGTCTGATTTTTCCTATTAATGTATATTAAGATGATCTGTTTTTTTCCTTCTTGCCTTCCATCCTACAGTTAGTGATACTTATGTCCTGAGAGAAACATAGAAATCTTACTATCTGTGTGATTTTTTGCTTTTTTCTGGGGATGTGTGTTACCACTAGTCAGTGCTTCCCTCGTTTTTTCTTGTAAATAATAATATTAAAACTAGCTGAATAACAACAGTACTTGTTCTCTTTTTCACAATTAAGGCTCTTGTCAACACTTAAGCTGTGCCACTATAGTGCTTCAGTGAAGACTCTTCCTATGCCAATGGGAGAACTTGTTGGCATAGTTACTTGACCTTCCTGAGGGGCAGTGCCTGTCAATGAGAGAAACTCTTCCGTCAACTTTGTTCTGTCTACACTGGGGGTGAGGTCAATATAACTGCATTGCTTAGGGATATAGATAATCCACATCCCGGGGCAATGTAGTTATATCGACATAAGTTACTAGCATAGTCCAAGCCTAAGTACAAACCTCCAGTATTATGTCTCTGAGAAGTCCAGCATTTTGACCCAGGAACATAGTTGTTGAGTTGTGTGCATTGTCATCCATAAAATAACTAGCTGAATGTTGTGGAATGATTTGGTTTGATTTATCTGTAAGGGTGTCAATATTATCCCTTTTGTATAGTGTACTTTTATTATGGAGAGTTATTGGTTAGTGTGTCTATGCTTTAACTTTTCAAAATAACATCAGATTTAGAAAACCTATATAGGTTTTATCAAGTTCCAAAGGGGTAGCCATGTTAGTCTAGCTCAGCAAAATAAAAGAGGAGTCTTCTGGCACCTTAAAGACTAACATTTATTTTTTGCATGAGCTTTCATGGGCAAAGTCCTACTTCGTCAGATGCCGAAGTGGAGAAACTGATTTTATCAGTTTTCCTTAATATGTAAACCTTCTGAATTGTTAGTACATAAGCTTTTGAAACATCAGTGTCCTAGTGCAAGAGCCACCATGACATAGTGCAAAATCTTTTCCGATATGTTTTGCAGTGGGAGTGTGTATTATGATATTTTAAAACAAAGTGGAAGTTTAAAAAAAAAAAAGCTCGAGAAGGGCATGGTTTTTTAACATTTCTTTTAGTGTGCATGATTTCAGGTGAGATGGATGTGGCCTCCTTTACTTACCATATCTGGTGAGATAGTTTGGTTAGAGTGTGTAGTGAGATTTTGCTGATTCCATATTGATAGGGCTGGTCAGGAATTTTTCAACTGAACATTTTGCATGGGAAAATATAGATTCATCAAAACAGTTTTTTAAGAGAAAAGGAATGAATGTTTCAGTTTCAATGATTTTCTTGTTTTGAAAAGTTAAAATAAAAAAATCCACTTTTTGGTTTGAAATGACTTTTGGTTTTGAGGTTCAAGTTAATGTATAGTAAGAAATATATAGGTTGAAATTAAAACAAAAAATTTTGATTGACCTGGTTTGAAATTTTGTTCAAGTCACAAAAACTTTTGCCATTACTACTTTTTTTTGTCATAATTTGAGACAGGGAAAGTAGTATAAATCTCAAAAATTCCCATGGGACGAGAGAACTATTTCACTCTCATATCTTTAGCTTTCTGGGGTTGGTGGTGTCATATTTGTATATAAAAGCCATATGTACGATGTTTTCAATTAATACTCTGGCTTAAATGTGCAATTTGATAATGAAGTGGCTGACTCAGTACTGAAATTTCATAATTTGAAAAATGTAAGTGTAACTTCATGTTACTTCGTTGTAGTTTTCCACAGTCTCTTAGCCACTCTTGTACCTTAATACAATTATATGCCATTTTTTGTTTTGCATGGTATTTTAAAAACAAGGGTGCTTACAGAGATTTTCTGTTTTTCATGTTTTTTCTTTAGTTTGATTTTAGGAGTTTGTTTTTCTTTAGTTTGTTTGCTTTAATGTTCTTCTTGTTGAAACATATTTGAGACGAATCTACCTTTCTTCACTAAAACCTGAAGTCTTTATGGCGTAGTTGCCATAACTTGCAGAATCTAGCAAAACATATTCTTTAGGATTTTTGTGTATTGCTGCTTATGAGAAATTCTTTCACATCTTTCTCTGATATATTGGTTGCACTACAATCACATTTTCTGTATACTGTATAAAGATAAACTATCATTTTGCTCAGGATGTAGGAATCTAAGAACTCAGAGATAAGATGCCTATTGCTGTACTACGTCAAGTCAAAAAATGTGTACGGAAAGAGGTTTTTTTGTTTTCGTTTTTTCTGTTGATAGACAGCCCATAAAATTGTATGCATCTAATGCTTTTGTCTAGGGCCTTGTCCATGCTAGACCGGGTTTGCCAGTGTAGCAATACTGGTATAGCTATACTAGTAAATGCCCTGACTTGAGATGCTCTTTTGTTGGTATAGTTACCTTGATTTAATTAGACCCTTCTATTGATCCTGGTGATGGATCCTTTCAGTTGTGAGGTCATGCAGAGTTTGCCACTAACATTTTGGTAAGTCAAATGAAAAGAACAAAAAAACCCACAGACACAGAACTTCCACCAGGCTGTTTAAAGGCCCACCCTTCAGAACTAGGTGAGGGAGTTCACCAGTCTTCACAAGCTTCTGAACATATAGCATTTCACTCGAGTGTTGAGTATCTTGGAAGTGAGAGTGTGATTGAGAAAGTAACGCTTAAATTCTTTAGAAGGAGAAACTACCTTCAATATGCAGTTTATTCTGTGAAACACAGACTGTTATGTTTGTTAAACGTTAATGTTACGATTTTGAAACTGGTAGAAACATATATAGAAGAAGAGATTTAAGTATGTGGAAGAAATGGTGATAAGTCTTGCTGCAATCCAGAAGACTTTGAAATGAGTAGCATTGACAAGTGTTTGGGAAGAAAGGAATTTGGAATATTGGACTGGATGTTAATCACTGAATCCTTTGGAACTGCATATTATTTTTCTGTGGCATTGACAACTTGTTATGATTTCCTCCAATGTTCATATGCATTATCCTGAGTAGAGACATGATATAAATTCACTTATTTCAAGCTGACATTTGTTTACCATAGAGCTTGACTGGTTTTGTACCTTTAAGAAAAAAATTTGAAATGTAGTAAGAGCTGTCACCATTTCTGTCAGCTATTGTCTCTTGTTTCATACTTTGATCAGTCAGTAATTAAGCAATTAATGAACACAGTTGATAAGCTTGTATGAAAATTAGCGTTTTTAAAAAATAGTGACTGCAAAGATTGAAAAGTACGGTATTTCTTGTGACACTAGCACAAAGGAAAAACACTGTAAAATGCTAAATGCTTATGCTGTTAAGACCTGGTAAGGCAGGATAGAAACTTGTTTAAGTATTTGTTTTTAGTAGAAATCAGATCATCTGATTTAGTATAAAACATTTTCCATCATATTTTAATAGATTTTTTAAAAAAAGCCTTACACATTTATTACACTTTCTCTAAAAATAAACTTTGCATTTTAACCCTGGTCAAGAAATTTTTTACCATGGACGCTTTCAGAATATTGCACTGCCTAATATGGCTATAATTGTCCTATGTAGTTTCTGGCTGTAGAGATATACAGTAGGTATCTGTACCTTGGGTAAAAAGAGGGGAGGGCTAAAGAAGTGGCTGGATAAATACAATGATAAATCTTCTCTGAAGAGATTTAAAAACAGGTGAGAAAATGGTGTTGAAGTAAAGTTCTGCCTATATGAGTGCATAAGTACTACCCTGGTTAGCTGATCAGAGAGAGAGCAAAACAGCCTGAGTTTTTTGTTTTTTTTAAATGTGAAATAACTCTCAATACAAAGGTACTGTGAGACTCTGCCCTAGTCTACACTTGCCACACTTTTTGGTGGCAGTCAACGGGAGATACGCAAGGTACATAAAATACCTTGCATATCTCCTGCTGACTTTTTAACTGCTCCCTACACATTACACTAAGCCGACCGGAAATGGCTGGTGTTACAGCTCCTGTTCCATGTTCGATTGAGTGCATCTACACAGATGGCTCAATCAAACCCAGAAGATCGCATTGACGATGGAGCTTTTGCTGCCGTCTGTATAGACTTACCCAATAAGTAGGATGGGCCTGGGGGATTACTAAACACCTTGTAGCTTGGCCAGAAATATGAGGATGTTAACCTCACATACAAAAATACTAATTCACCTTTCAAGGGTTAATTAGGGAGAAAACTGATTTTTTTATTTATTTGTTTTAAAAAATTATGTAGGCGATTAAATTGGAGTATGTACGGCTACTAAAACTGGCTCAGGAAGATCCGCCACCTGAATGTGATTACCGTTTGCATCATGCAGTTGTCTACTTTATGCAGAATGAGGCACCAAAGAAAATAATTGAGAGAACATTACTGGAACAGTTTGGAGATCACAATCTGAGCTTTGATGAAAGGTAATGGTAAATGAAATATGTCAGTCTCACACTATTAAATGTTTCATTCCAATGTTGAAGAGGACACAATAGTTAACTCTGCTTTATGTATTGTATGTATAATGTGGGGATTATGTACCCACCATGAATCATGTATTTATTTCGCCACCATTTCAGTACAGTTTCCCTTTAAACACCCAGATGTAGGTTTACACTCTGAAGGACAAAAATGGAGGTTAGTTAGTTTCTTCAAATATAGACCATCTGCTGGAAGATTCTTGCAGATATTCTGTCTCTTGGTGGGATATGTCATTAACACCTTCATCAAGTAAGACAGTCATCCATCTATCTCACGCAAAATGTTCATGATTACCACAATTCGTCTCTCATTCACTTAAGTTCCTTTGTCTGAAATTATGGTTTCCTGGTAATATATTTTATCTACCAGTTTATATCTTCAAAGTAAAAGATTTCCAAATGAATAACTTTACTTCTGTATCTCACATTTACTGTTGGAAAGAGAAACTAATTAGAGTTGCAGGATGCTGGTCAGTTTCCCTTTGTTCTCCAGTGTTCATTGAGCATGAAAGTATCTCTCTAAGTGGAATACCTTGCACATGGAAGAACTGCTTGGAGGAACACTGATTAGAATGTTTCTTATTTAACTTCCATTGCAGCCCTTCCATTTGTGTAAACTGGGTACTTCTTCTAGTATGTGTCAAGAACACTGTCATTCATGCACCTCATACACATGAATCTTTTTTCATTTTTTAATAGCAGTGTCTCTTCGGGCCTCACATGCCACTCGTTGCTCCTGTGTGAATGCATGAAGAGTGGAGCAGTCATGACCCTCAGGTCCCTCTTACCACTCAGGGCAGCGAGATGGAACTTAGCAAGTGTCAGATACAGCACCTTTTTCTTAACTTCAGATGCCTCTTCTGATGGCACCAAATCCAGAATCTGATGGTCCTCTGACGTAGCAAGAAACATTGTGTTATCCATTTAATATCCTCTGTGAAGTGATGGCTTAACCTTTAGAACATCCAGCTATGACAAAAAACAGCGTGGATTAATTTACTGACCTCACTGTTCAATCAATGCAGTTGAAACTTCTTATTCCCACCATTCTGATGGGGTAATGTTTGTCAGACACCTGCAGTGGGATCAACACTGATACATTCTCAAAGAACTTACTGTAAGTGTGGTTCTTAGATGTCATAGCAGTGTGGATCCCATGGTCGCCATCCTGACTTTTCAGAGTCCTCACTACCATGGGCTTCAAATTGTGAAGGAACTGAAGGAGGCTCTCAGCAGCCGTGCCCTTCATGTTCTCACATGGGCGCATAAGAATGCAGAAACCACATGTGGCCCTGACAGATGCTACTAAAAAACAAATAAACAAAAAAAAATCCAATCCCTTTCACCTGAGCAGAGGGATCCATAGCATCTCAAAGAACCACAGTTAGTGTGGGGTAAGTAATCATGTCTGTTAATAGACCGCTGGACGAGGAGCATGAGGTTGATGAGGCTTTCTTCAAACAACTAATGAAAGTTTCCAGATCATAGGACCTGGTTCTCTTGTGGGACTTCATTGACTCTGATGTCTGCTGAGAGAGCAATATAGCAGAGCACAGACAACCCAGGAAGTTTTTGGAGAATGTTGCAAACAACTTCCTGGTGGAAGTGCTGGAGGTCATCATCGTCGTTGTCAGTCCCTCGGAATGAGCATGACATCCATCGAGCTGGATGGGTATTCAGATGACTGAGGAGCCCGATTCTGAGAGGACATATTCTTTGGCGATGGGAGCATGTTGTTGCATGGGGGAGGGGGATTCGAAGCCGTGGGTTGGTCTTTCTCCTTCCTCTGCTGAGACCGTTCTGCCTCATATCAAGTCATTGGGCCTTGAAGTGGCACACATCTTGATGAGCATGGTGGTGCCACACCAAGCGGTTAGCAGCTTGCTCCTCCAAATCATTGATGTCGGTATCTCCGTGCTGGGGGCAACCTCGACCTTGTGTTTGTACCATTTTCTTTGGCTGACCTTTGAGCGATGGCCAACAGAGAGCTGGGAGAAGACAACCTAGCAAAGGAGATGGTTGTCAGGCATCCAAATGCAGTGGCCAGTCCACTGGAGTTGATTTCTCTAGAGCAAAACTTTGATGCTAGTGGATGCAGCTTCATGGAGGACATGCTTGCTGGTCCGGTGGTCCTCTCATTTGATCCCCAGGATTCAACACAAGCACCATAAATGGAACCTCTCAAGGGTCTTAATGTGGCGTCGGTAGATTGTCCAGGTTTTGCTGCAGTAGAGGAGGGTAGTCAGCATGATAGCTTTATAAACCAGGGCCATTGTCGACTTCTGAATGTCTCTGTATGTGAAGTGCTAGAGGAACCTACGAGCGGCCCTCCTCCTTTTCATTTGCTGCTCACAAATGGGGATGAACTAGTAGAGGAAGTGGAAGTGGGCGGTAATCTGGGCAGCAGCGACTATGAGATGATTGAGTTCAGGTTCCTGACAAAAGGAAGAAAGGAGAACAGCAGGATATGGACCCTGGAATTCACAAAAGCAGACTTGAACTCCTTCAGAAAGCTGATGCTCAGGATCCCCTGAGATGCTAATATGAGTGGGAAAGGAGTCCAAGAAAGCTGGCTGTATTTTAGAGAAACCTTATTGAGGGTATAGGAACACACCATCCCACTGTGCAGAAGGAAGAGCAAATATAGCAGGCAACCAACTTGGCTTAACAGAGAAGTCTTTGATGAGCTTAAACACAAAAAGGGAGCTTACAAGAAGTGAAAGCTTGGTCAGATGACTAGGGAGGACTTGACCATACAGGAGTGAAATCAGGAAGGTCAAATCTCAATTGGAGTTGCAGCTAGTAAGGGACATGAAGGGTAACAAGGGGTACAGGTTTCTACAAGTATATTAGAAGCAAGATAAAACTCAAGGCAAGTGTGGACCCCTTACTGAACGGGGAAGGCAACCTAGTGACAGATGATGTGGAAGAAGCTGAGGTACTCCATGCTTTTTTTTTGCCTGTTTTCACAAATAAGGCCAGCTCCCAGACTGCTGCACTGGGAAAGAGGTGAGCAGCCTTCAGTGCTGAAAGAAGAGGTTCAGTGCTATATAGAAAGGCTGGACATGCAAAAGTCAATGGAGCCAGATGCAATGCATTTGAGGATGCTGAGGGAGTTAGCTCATGTGATTGTAGCGCCATTGTCTTTGAAAACTGATGGTGATTGGGGAATGTCCCGGATAATTGGAAAAAGGCAAATATAGTGCCCATCTTCAAAGAAAGGGAAGGAGATGGAACTTGGGAACCAGTTAGCCTCACTTCAGTCCCTGGAAAAATCATGGAGCAGGTCCTCAATTAATCCATTTTGAGGCACTTGGAAGAGAGGAAGATGATCAGAAATAGTCAGCCTGGATTCACCAAGGCCAAGTCATGCCTGACCAACCTGATAGATTGCCTTCTATGGTGAGATGACTGGGTCTGTGGTTGTGGGGAAAGCAGTGGATGTAGTCTACTTTGACTTTAGCAAAGCTTTTGATATAGTCTCTCACTGTATTCTTAACAGCAAGTTAAAGAAGTATGGGTTGTATGAATGAACTAAAAGATAGATAGAAAGCTGGATAGATCATTGGACACAACAGGTAATGATCAACGGCTTGATATTTAGTCGGTAACCAATATCAAATGGAGTGCCCCATGGGTCGTCGCTCAGGCCAATTTGTTCAACATCTTCATTAATGATCTGGAGGATGAGGTGGATTACACCCTCAGCAAGTTTGCAGATGATGCCAAGCTTGGGAGAGTGGTGGAGACATTGGAGGGCAGGGATAGGATATAGAGTGACCTAGACAAATTAGAGGATTGGACCAAAAAACAAAAAAATCTGATGAGGTTCAACCAGGATAAGTGCAGAGTCCGGTACTTCGGATGGAAGAATCCCACGTACTGTTATAGACTGGGGACTGACTGGCTCGGCAGCAGTTTGGCAGAAAAGGACCTGGTGGTTACAGTGGACAAGAAGCTGGATATGAGTCAATAGTGTGCCCATATTGGCAAGAAGGGTAATGGCATATTGGGCTGTATTAATAGGAGCATTGACAGCAGATTGAGGGAAGTGACTATTCCCCTCTGTTTGGCACTGGTGGAGTACTGTGTCCAGTTTCGGGCTCCTCCACTACAGAAGGACTGTGGACAAATGGGAAAGAGTCCAATGAAGGGCAATAAAAATTATTAGGGGGCTTGGAGCACATGACTTAGGAGGAGAGGCTGAGGGAACTAAGTTTTAGTCTGCAGGAGAGAAGAATGAGGGGGGATTTGATAGCAGCCTTTAACTATCTGAAAGGAGGTTCCAGGAAGGATGGAACTAGGTTGTTCTCAATGGTAATAGATGACAGAGTTGGGAGAAATGGTCTCAAGTTGCAGTGAAGGAAGTCTAAGTTGTCCCTTGGTAAGTTTCAGTGGTTTATTATCCTCACAGTTAAAAGTACCTATCATATTTCCAGTCTGAATTTGTCTAGCTTCAGCTTCTAGCCATTAGATCTTGTTATGCTTTTGTCTACTAGATTAAAGGGCTATCTACTGTCAGACATCTGTTTCCCCATATAGGTACTTACAGACTGTGATCAAGTCACTTATTAACTTTCTTTTTGATTAGCCAGTTGATTTAACTTCTCAGATATCTCACTGAAAGGCAGGTTTTCTAGACCTTGGATCATTCTTGTATCTCTCTTCTGAGCTTGCAGTACTACTTTTAAAACATGCATAATTAAATTGTGCAATTACTAGCAGCAAGATATGAATGCATCCAAGAATTTAGTAGCATTCAGGATAGAATTAAATATTTATATGGATAATGGAGCATCCATGGTTAAGGTAGATAGAATAACATTATAAGAGAGAAATTCTCATATTTTTGGGTGTAAATCAATCAGTGCAATACTATTCCATAATTTACTATTGCATACTGTTTTTTCTTTCTCTGAAACAAGTTTTCCTGGTCACTGTAAAAAACGACACCAGCCTAGATGGACAATTTGTTTAATTCAATAGGGCAATTTCTGTGTTCCACTCTGTTTCCACTTGTTCACCTATTTAAAAACACAAACTAAAGGATTATAGAACTGCAGCATGACTCCCCATACAAAATGAGCTCTTGAAACTTCAGACCCTAATTGTCTAAAATTACACTTTTTAAAAAGTTAAAGTTCTTGGAGATTTAAATCACCCATTTTTTAACTTTAAAAAAAAATAATAATACAGCAGAGTAAGAAAGTTAAAATGCAGTGATTGATTTACATATTTTTAAGCGATTATGAGAAAGTCCTTTACCTCTTCTCTGTGAATATATGGCAGGGAACTCAAGGAGTATATAGGAAATCACACTTCCTGTTCATACTTCTGTCAAAGTTGTAGTGTTCAAATCGTGTTTATGTGCCATATTTTGAGCTAGTATCTCTGTGATGTTACTGTGTATGTGAATTTTCAGTTACCCCCAATTAATTTATTTGCATCTCTTATTTCTTTATTTTTAAGGTGCTGTAACATAATGAAAGTGGCTCAAGCCAAACTTGAAATGATAAAACCTGATGAAGTAAACATGGAGGAGTATGAGGCCAGTATTTTTTCTTTCCTAATAAAAATAAGTCAGTAAAGATCTTGCATTCATTTATAGTGCCTGGTTTATCTTGTTAACTAAATTTCCTAGTTAATGCGATAAGCTGTATAGATAAGCTATTAAAAAAAAAACATTGATTTTTGGAAGGTCAGATATGAGTAGGGCCATAATTAAGGGAGTTTATTGGTCTTGGCCTACTCCATAATAACTGCTGACATCACTAACAGCACCCTGGAGTTTATCATAGTGTAAATTTGCTGGCTTTTGCTACAGAAAGTGGCCAAGCATTAAAACAACTTTGGTCATTTCAGGTCAGCATTGTAAGGAATTTTCAGAATTGTACGCTAAAGCTAGCACAGGACCTGACTACGGTTTATCTCCAGAAAGCGTGCTGTCATTTTCAGTCTATTGACAAGCATCAGATTCATGCACATCCTGTCTCACACTGACCATTTACAAATTAAAACCCCTCCACCTTCCCCCAAAAAACATTGCAACTTTGAATTAGTTGATCAATACATCCTTATTTTAAAATGTTGACAAATGTTACTCAAGAATGAAACTTTGACACATCATTTCTGAGAAACTGGTCACAAAAATCAAGTGATTTTGATATCACAAATATCAAGTGATTTCTATTTAACAAAGTATTTAATCATGTGAAGTTAAAGCACAAGCATAACTTAATTGTGGCCTAAATCCATCATATACAGCTCATTTAGAGTATAATTAACTCCAGTATGGAAGGTCCCCACAGGTCCCCATGTACCACTTGAACCTCATCTTTTTGCCATTAGGGCCTAAGAGAAAGTAATCTTCCTCCTCAGCAAACCAAAGGAAGACAGATGACCTGCACCCGTTCACCAGCCTAAAGGCCTGAAGTTGGCTTGATGGTCTTTACTGTGTGCTCTCCTTCTCCAGTGGAGATGAAGGACTGGATGATTCACATAGTGGCAGGTTCCCTCCCACTCTTCTTAGTCTGTTGTGGGTTTAAACTCCTTCCGATTCCTGCATAACTTTACATAGGTATATGCCACAGATCTCAGCTCTGCATGGATGCCACCTCCTCTTCTTGCACACATGTAGAACACCTTTTTCTGCTAAATAATGGAGTGGTAGACATCTGTATCTTGCAAAAATGAAGTTGCAATTTTCTTCAGCCTCTAGTATGACAAGACAGAATTCTCATCACATCCCATTTAACTTTTTATCATTCTTTTTCTCCCCATTCATAGATTGAATTAAAGCCTGATATATATGTCATCTTATTTTTTTGTGTGTGTGGGAGGAAGCGAGGTCATGTAAATACTTGGAAGTCCAAAAACCATATAATCCCATTTTTGTGGTTCTCTGTCCCCCTCACAAGAGATATAGTCCTGCCTAGTATTCCTATAGCATAGAATATTATATTTGTTCCTTTCAAATGGCAATAAAATCTGTAAGCATAATTCTATTAAATATTTGTTTTAACATTTTACTGAATTTAAGAATTTTTCCTTGTGACCAATATTTAAAAAGTTTAAGAACTATTATGTAAAAATATTTTCAGAATTTTTTTGATTTATGCTCCAATCAAACAATTCATGAACCCTTCTTATGTGTATGCAGTGCTGTGTGAAGAATGCAAAGTGTAGCTCTTATTTGTATGAATAAATATTCTTAATACATTTTCTTATGTGCAGAGATGGCATCAAGATTACAGACATTACAGAGAAACAACCATGTATCTCATGGTAGGATTGGAACATTTTCAAAAAAAGAGGTAAGAGGTGATGATATAGAATTCAGAGTTGTGGGATTATTTTAAATTGGTTACACTAAACACTCAATCTGTTTCTGAGGAGAAAAAAGTAAGGTAAACTATAACCAAATGAATGGGAAAATAATAAATGTAAAAGATAATTTGCAAATATATTTTAACTGCATCATTCTTTTTCAGAAAAGATTATTGATTTGAATATATAAGAAAGGAGGGCTGTGCATATTTGATTTATTGCATAAATTAAAAGGATACAATAAAGAACTACCCATAAACATGAATACGTCCAACTATACTCAGTAATTTTTGTGTGTATTGGTGAAAGGAATGGGCTTTCCAAAATGTGCAGTAGGTTAGTAAATCTAAGCTCTGAAGTGGAGAGCAATTTCCAAAGTCAAGGACTCTTTCTGAAAAGCAACAAATTACAACCTGCATTCAAAGCTGCTCAGTCACTTAGATCCAAAATTGACACAGAATTTAGCCATAAATAAGGCTAATGGTAAAACATGCTCAACCCAAGAAGTCCTGTAAAGATGGAAAGAATATTATGAATGTGAACTTCATAATGCTGAAGTGACTCTAGGCTCAGATCTGACATCATTAGTAGTAGATTCAGTCCCTGCCTTCAAAACCCATACAGACGTACCTGCTTTGGAAGAGGTCTGCTCTGCCAGAAAGCAACTGCGTATTGGGTATGATGTTAGATCAGATGGCATAACCCTAAATTTCTCAACCCACAAATATAGCATTACACCAACCTTTTTTTCCAGGTTTACTCAGGGAAGGTACCAGCAGAGTAGAAGGAAAGGATCACTTTGTCAGGGGAACGGCCCATGTGCTGAATATAGGAGAGAGAGCCTAATAATCTTGCTTTCTCTTACCGGAACAGTTTTTATACATATTTTACTTGCCCAGCTCCAGTCTAATCTTGTGAAATGCCATCAACCAGAGCAATCTACAATGAACGTTATACTTGCTCTTCATCTTTTATCTGAGATCCAACAAGAATTCAGTCCTTCGGCAGCAGTATATGGAGGCTTTGAAACAGTCTTCAATTCTGTTAATAGAGAGCTGACCTGCAAAAGGCCCTACAAGGCACTAGTGTTCCTGGTATCCTCCTGAGGTGAATTCAAGATCTACAAAATAATTCAGGGTTGCAGGTGCAATGGAGGACCCCTAGGTCTGACAGATTTAAACTTCCTCCTAAGTGAAGCAGGGATGTGTCCTGGCCCTAGCATTGCTTTGCCATAATACCAGTCTGTCAGTTCAACTTTTTACTTAACTGAATTATGCAGATGATGATATCCTCTTCAGCCAGCATGCATGTGACCTGAAAGACACAATAGAGAGCTTCCGCTACATGGCAGGTGTCCATGGGCAAAATCAAAACTGCAGAGTATCAGAGCAACAGTTGTGATAGGAGACATCAGTGCTGCCAGACATAGTGGATGATTTCACCTATCTAGTCAGTAATCTGTCGTCAAATGGGCGCAGCCAGCCATACATCCTAAGGAGAGTCAGTTTAGTAGCCTCAGCCATGAAAGACCTGAATAGGATCTGGAGCCAAAAGAAGATGAAAGTATACTGTATACACAAGTATGGATTTATCAAACCTCTGTACTTCTAATCTTCTTATATGGATCTAAAATAGGGAGCATCCTTAAACAAGGACACTGGAAGCATTCTATATGTGTGTCAGTGGCCCTGCCAGACATAAGATAGTTTGATTTTTTTTTTTTTTTTTAAAGTCAGTAACAGGGATGGGTAATTGAGAACTGGCCTGGAGAGGATCAAAGACATCATCAATCATTGCACCTGGCACTTTTTGGTCAAATAGCCCACCTTGGAGATTAAATCCCTACATCCCTGAAGATCGGGCTTGAGGCCAGGAGGGAGCATTGCCCAGCCATGGACTGGATGCATCCACACAGCCACCTGTGATTAAGCTGGTTAGGTCAGATCAGTAGTAACTCTGTGGATCTTTTTAGATGCCTGGAATAAAGGAAAATTTAGCTTTTCAGACCATCACTGTCCAAGCATATTGATGGTGTTGACCATCACAGTATGTCATTGGAAGGGAAGAGATGATCTCTCAGATGACCAGGAATATTTAAGGCTTTATAGGTTAAAACCAGCCTGTGGAATTCCCAACCAATGTTTTGTGGAAGCAAGTGCAGATTCTAGAGCACTCATTTAATCTGCACCAAATGTTCAGCTGTACTCAAGAAGCTGGTCACAGCCAACATTTCCACACCAACATTCCTAACAGCCTCATATATACATTGAAAAAAAGAGGTGATGATGGTAGAGACTTCGGTAGCACTTCAGAGAAGAGAGCCTTTCGGGCAGAGGAACAGTTGCCCAGAGCTACCTGTTCACATATGGTCACGGTGTACTGACAAAAGTGCACAGTGGCATCCCAGTCTTTGCTGGTCATCTAAATAATATGTTACTGTGGCCAAAATTGTCTGGTGTCAATATTTAATAAATTAACAAAAACAGGACAATGTATAGTCTCATTTACTCTGCTGGGTATCCATGACTGTGTCAAGCTGGTGCTTGGTTTGCCACATTACAACCACTTGATTGATTAGCAGAACATCCTCAGCAGAAAAACCTATCACCATGGTTGATCGCTGAAACAGTCAGTTCAGAAAATGGGAGCTACTTTGCTAATGATCTTTTGAATGAAAAAAGAACAAGCTTTATCTGTCCCAAGTAGGAAGAGACAAAGAAGTACCAGAGAGAGAGAGATTTTTCCTGATCTTGGGCAGGAGTGGGTTGGTGAGGCTGTGTGGCCCTCATTGTGCAAGAGTCAGACTAGATGATCATGTTGGTCCCTTCTGACCTTAGACTCTATTAGGAGATCTTTATACCCCCTTCCCCCAGGCCCTTCCATACCATTAATCACCATGGAGATCCTTTGGGACAGAACATGAGTCATTGTAATTGCTCCAGTCCCAGCCAGACAGCCCACAAACTTCTTGGTGTTATTTTGAGGCCCACCTTGTTATATACAGCTCTCTCATGGTGTTCTGTCTTAGAAGAACAGTTTCAGCCTATGCTCAGTGTCTCGACTGGCAAGTGCACCATGTACAACTCCTCCTACAGCAGTTCTTGTCTTTTTCCTTCTGTTGTAGCACATCTGCTTGCAGTCCAGAAAATCCTCAAGTTTGAAACATTTGTGTGTGTGTGCTTCCTTGAACTCTGAGGCTCTATGAGAAAATGGAGCGCGTGTCACCATAATATAACTTCAGGCACAATTTTAGTGCTGTTTGATGCCATCCATCAACACCATGGCTTTTCTGAATCTTCTGAAACTTTGCAGCATTGGGACACGTTATTCTCATGAATGTGGAAAAACAACCCCCTCAGCCAATTTTCCTTTTTACTGTAAATAATCTCTCTTTCAACTTATTTTCCATTCCATAAACTGTCATTCCAAATAGTCTCATAGACTTTAAGGGCAGAAGGGACCAATGTTGTCATCTAGTGTAGTTGACAAGGCCATACAGATTTTGTATGATATTGCAGTCTTTCTCCATATTGGCAACGCTTCCCAACTTCGTGTCCTCCACAGATTTTATTAGCACAGTCTCATTTTTTTGTGCCAAGATCAGTAATAAAAATATTAAATAAGATCGATCCCTGAGGAACTCACTATCTTTGTGGATAGTTTGGAAGTTATGCCAATATAGAAGAGGATTGAAATATCATACAAGATGTTCTGGATAACCTTTTAAACAGGAGTAATAGAAATGGGATGAAATTTAATGGTGCCAAGTGCAAGGTCATGCATTTGGGAACTATCAGAAAAAAGGTGCTGGTACCCTTATCCAGTGGGGCTGGCAGGGGACAGAAGTGGTGTGCTCTTAGGGGACAGGGTCAGCAGGGTCTTTCTTTTCCCCTGCTGACTCCGACCCCCAACTGCGCAGCGGGGCCGACCAGTGGCAGGAGTGGCAAGCTCCTTTCCTCTGCTGACCCCGGCCCCCAGCTGGGCAGCAGGGCCAGCCAACAGCAAGAGCGGTGTGCTCCTTTCCCCTGCTGACCCTGGCCGGCAGTGGGGCCGTCAGGAGACAGGAGCTGCATGGTCCTGGGGGACAGGATCAGCAGGGGAAAGGAGACCCGCTCCTTTCTCCTGTTGATCCCAGCCCCCAGTGGGCTGGCCAAGGACAGGAGCCCGCATGTGTTGTGGAAAAATAAGTTCTGCTATGCAGTACTGGTGCATATCGTCAGAAAAAAAGCCCTGCTTGCATATATTCTGTATGATTTTCATGTATAATGTGTTAAAACTACAGAAAATGTCCAAAGACCACCCGATCTCCTATTTTCATGAGTGTAGCTGCAGAAATACACCTTGGTGCTCTGTTGGTCTTAAACTTTTTTTAATTGAGGTATTCATCTTAAGCTGTTTGCTTGCACAGAAATACAGTTTTTCTTTAAATAAGCACTCATTTCAAGGTATCTGTGATAGGTACTTGCCTTCATTTTATCTTTCTGTTGTTCTAAATCAGACTGTAACAAGGTTTCCTAATGTGTTAACTAAAATTGAAAGGTTCAAGATCTGTTTGATAACCATTGTCAAAGCAGCAAAATCTGTTTTGTCTCATCAGATTTTATCAGGTTTTTTATAATTCATCTTCCAACAGTAGTGTACATGTGTTTGTGTCATTACTGATTTTAGATGAAGGTGAAAATGTCACTTGACCGATACTACAGATATTTTTGGGGGAGGCCAGTCACACATCTGTGAACATTTCCATCAGTCTAAATACTAGTGATAATGTGGGAACACCATAATTAATGTACACTGATAATAAGTTCTCTCTCAGAAGTTCACAGTTGAGAAATGAAATCACACTATGTCCAGTTTGCAAAGGCGTAAATGGCTACACAGATGTCAAGGTAGAGGAGAATCAGACCCAATGTGTCATGAATGTGTAGAAGAAAACTTTGTTTTCCTGTATATTTAAGGTCTAATCCATAGCCCTTGAAGTCAATGGAAAGCCTCCCATTGATTTCAGCTTTGGATCTGGCATACTGTTGCAACAAAAATTATACTGATGTGCATTGAGGAGAAAATGTTTTAGCCAGTACCAAGGGAAACAATATAAAGGGTGAGTGTGTGAATGCTTTTTTTATTATATTGGCATTTGAAAAGATGCAGAAATAAATGATACCTACGTTTACAAGTGCATTCTAAATCTGTGTATATATTTTTTGTGTGTGTTTTAGTTATATGGAAGCCTTGCTTTACCTTATCTATGCTTATCAGAATAACAAAGAACTCTTGTCCAAAGGCCTGTATAGAGGGCATGATGAAGAGCTGATATCCCATTACAGAAGAGAATGTTTGCTAGTAAGTGGAATATGACCCTGATTTTGTAGTTGTTATTGCATGTGTGAAATAGTAGGCCATCATATGTAATGTTTATGCAAAGTTGCAATTAAAAAAACTCACTGTGTATTAATGCAATAAGTTAAGGGCATCCCTTCTCCTGAAGGAACAAAGGCTAGCAGTAGAGAAGGAAGCAATGTAAAATAAGGGTATTAGAAGGAAAAAACTGTATTTGCTGTCATCCCTACAGAGCATGTAGCTGCCTGTTTTACTGTGGCATTATAATGAATCTGTGCACTGCTACACATAGTGTAAAGAATAGTGGCACACCCTAGATTTGGACAGCAAACTGCCACGTTGCCAAAGTGGGACTAATTGACAGGAGGGCTAACTCTGGAAAGGGCCGCAGTAGAAATGGATTATTTTCTCTCTTGTTCCTCCCTTCACTTGATTTTTTTTCAGCTATAGAAAGCAGTGGCAACAGAGAGAGTGGGGATCTAGCCTTTGGGTGGGATGACTACAACAATTACAATTAGCCGGGTACCAGTTCAGGGATCTGTTAGAGGGAAGAATAATATAAAATCTGACATGTTTAGTAAAGAGTTTGCAAGATTGTCCCAACTTAAAACTCATGATAGTCGCTGTTGATTTTTAAATTGACTTTTTTCTACATTATGAGGAATGAATCTTTTAAAAAAAATAAAAATAAAAATCTAATACTTGGTGAAACATGAAATGCTAAATACTTATAGGCTTTCCTTTCTCATGGTTTTGCATGAAGAAACTAAATGAACATGCTGCGGCACTTTTTGAGTCTGGCGATGATCAGGAAGTAAATAATGGACTGATGATTATGAATGAGTTTATTGTCCCATGTTTGCCGTTACTACTGGTGGATGAAATGGAAGAAAAGGATATAGCTGCCGTAGAAGATATGAGAAACCGCTGGTGTTCATATCTTGGACAAGAAATGGAATGTAAGTCATACGTATTTCTTAATTTAAAAGCTTCCTACCCACACACAATTCTATAGACATAATTATTCTGTACTTGAAGTCAGATACACCTTATATCTTACCTTGAAGTCAAATATAGCTCATTTCATGTGAAATATGCTTTGAAATTCACAGATGACAAACAATGTTTGGGTATTGTATTGGACCCTAAAATAGCTAAGTAATGCATTGTCTGTTTAAAGGGGGAAAAGGTTTCAAATTCATATCATTGCATGTTAATCCTTATGTTTCTGTGTATTCCTCATAATATTCCTGAGAAAATTTTGGTCTAGTACTGAGCGCTGTAATGCTGAGTGACTCATTTAGTTATTCCTCATTGAAATCTAGACCACTAAGGAAAGGTGTTTGTAACAAAGTGAAACTAACTAAAAGGAAGTTAATGTTGTGGAGCAATTTTTCCCTTTATTGTTCCTATGGATAATAAGTGCTTTCATTTATTTTTATATTTGCAGCTAACTTGCAAGAAAAGCTGACAGACTTCCTGCCAAAACTTCTAGATTGTTCTACAGAGATTAAAGGTTTCAATGACCCGCCAAAGTTACCTTCCTATTCCACACATGAACTGTGTGAACGATTTGCCCGAATTATGTTGTCACTCAGTCGAACTCCAGCTGATGGAAGATAAACTCTGCAAACCTTCCCAACCACATTGTATAAACTTTTTTAGTTCTTAACTCCTGCCTACCTGTCACAAGGTTTGCTTGTTGCTGCTATAGTTTTTAACTTTTTTATTTTAATAATTGCAAAAGACAAAATGAACAGACTTTAGCCAGAGTGCAAACCAATTAAATCTGAGAATTGCATGGGGCTCAGTTTTTGTTTCAACCAGAATTGATGCAACATTACAAATCTGCTTTTTTGCCACCTCTCTGTTACAGTATTACTTTGCTTTTATCTTAAGATCCTTTACTTTATCAACAGCTTTTCTATTCAGTCTGGATCATTCTGTGACTTCAACTATTTTAAGTGTCCAGTGCTGTGTAAATACATGGTACTTGATAGCTTGTAAATGAAATGAAAGAATAAAGTTTTATTTATGGCTACTTCTGTGTTTGCAAGCAGGAACATTGTATATTAGTGTATTATATAGCTATTTTTTTAGGCAAGGTATGAATGCAATATACGGATGGGTTTGTAGGCATGGTTCTTCAGGATTTTATGGCCAGTTTCTTTAGAAATGGTCACTGATTACTGTACGTCAGCACATTGAAAAACAGTCACAGTATTACACTCTGCTTTTTTGTATATTCTTTACTGATCTGTATAATACTGCATCTGAACACATTTATTTTGAAGCCACATTGGGTTTAAAGTGAAGTTAGAGGCTTGCTTCTGAAACAAAAATTGATTGCACCTTTCTTCTATTCATAGAAGACCTTTTTTAAAAAAACAAAAAAACTATTTTCCATAGGACTAAAGCTATATTATATACAGCAGGCTCTCAGATTTATTTTAAAAAAACTTAATTGAATGAGTAGAGTAATTAAACGAGGGCTTTGTAATTGTGACATATGTAACTATCTAGACTCCATCACAGGTTAAATACTCATATTTTTTGTTTTATAAAGTTTGTGATTTAATTATGTAAGCTGAACACCACTCTAGTTCAGAAATGTAACCTTCCACTAATTCTTGCTGTGAAATGGGTTGCTATTACTGTTACACTAAGGATTTCAGAAATAATATATCTGCCCTATAAGAAGTAAATGAAGAACTCTGTAGAGTTGGGTTTTGTAGAACTGAAATACTGTCTGATTTTAATGAAAAAAACTCAATTATTTTCTGAAAAGGAGTTAATGCATTCTTAGGTAGTCCTGTTACCTGAAAATATTTGGATTCCTCATCTTTATAGAGAACACTTTGTGCTAGAACAGTAAAAGATGTAAATATGTCTGTGTATGTGTTTATTCGAGTGACACTCAATATTATTTTGTTGGTTCTGTCTTTCTTTTAGTACTAATAAAATAACAAAGAGTGGAGGGAACAGTGGATAAAAATGTGCATCTTGACATACAGTGGGTCTGACTTAAGACCTCACAAAAATAAGCCGCTCAGTTTCTCCTTAAATCCCATCATCAGCCTTCAGACTTCTTATTTATTACATTTTAGGATGTACTGAAACATGTAAAGAGTTGGTGCATAAAGTCGAAGGATATTTTCTCTGCTGCTTTCAAAAACACAAAAATTAATGCTAACCATTTTCAAAAATATGCAAAATAGTAACACTACAAAAGTGCCCAGAATCCAAGAAATAATTTTTCTTCTGAGAGAGAATAAGAAAGTGAAACCCTGTATATTGTCTTACAGAGCAACTAAGGACAATTCTGAAGAGCTACAGCAGGGGTCGGCAACCCCCGACACGCAGGCCGAGCCTGAGCAGTACACGGTGCCACTCAGGCAGCCCCACAATCTGCGTGCTTGAGGGCCCCTGCTGGCTTCGCCCCCTGCTGGATCGTGGCGTCGCGTTGCATTGCCCCTGCCCGCCCAGAGCCACGCCCTTGCCGGCAGGGCAGAGCCACCCTGGCCATGGCCGGCAAGAGGGTGGGTCAGCTCAGCCCAGCCGGAGCCGCCGCTGCTGGTAGGCAGCCTCCTGTTCCTGGCCCCGGCTCTCGCCAGCAGCGGCGGCTCTGAGTGAGCCGAGCCAATTCACCCTCTTGCCAGCCATGGCCGGGGCAGCTCTGCCCTGCCGGCAGCAGCGCAGCTCTGGGCGGGCTGGGGCAACGCGACACACTCCACTTCCATCCCCTCCTACCGTCCAGCAGGAGGCAGGGCCAATAGGGGCCATCAGCCCCGCGCTGCCCCTGCGGACGGGAACCAGCCCTAGGGCAGGGAACCAGAGGCCGCCCGCGGTTGATGCCAGCCCAGGCCCTGGCCAGCAGGGCACCTGAAGCCTGGCCCCGCCCCTGGCACCTGCTGGGGGTCTGGTGGGCGGGGCTGGCACGGGGCCGGCAAAGGTTGCTGACCCCTGAGCTACAGGTATGCAGGTGAAAATATTATTTCAAAGGGTGTGGTGATAATTATCTGTCTGTAGCTCATTCCATCTTTCAGTGACTGTTATTTACTTACTGTACTTGTTTTTAAACCCAGAGCTTTTGACAGATTTAAGCAAAGTAGGTAAATGTAAATCTTCAGTAAAATAGATAAAAATGAACCAGGGCTTATATAGTTCCATTATCAAGATGATAAGGTACTTTTATAGTATATAAGCCAGGCCTGAATGTTGTGCAAAATGTTTTTATTCCCTCATTTTCCCGCCACTTTGGAGAAAAAGCTCTTTCTGTTTAAAGCTTCAAATATTCACAGCTTCAATTGAGGACCAAAGAATATATCCATCCATTCCTCCATCAAAAACAGAGGAGACAATACAACTCCATATTTTTAAAATAAAAAGCGGGGGGAAATTGTTCTATTTGGATGAAAAGGAGTCTTTTGAGATTTGTTATAGAGCATAAAGAAGCAAACAAAGGTGAAAACACAGTTGTTTTTCCTTTGGTGTGTAATCTGCAATGTTTTCCTGCTCACTTCATCAGCTCTTCACTGAAATCTCGTAGGCCTTTCAATGTAGCACAGTCCATACTGTGTATTTCAGTTTCATTAAGAAAAGTTCTGAAATATAAGAAATGTATATTACTGGGGGGGAAAATATCCTTTTTTGGATACTTGTTAAATTCATGAAGCATTTTGGAATCTTAATTCAGAAGGTCCATGCAACCTAAAGCATTTTCTCATACTTTATGTGAATTGAAAACTTTAGCAATTTAATTTCTGTACTGCCAAAGCCATAAGGTCAAGGAAGCTGATGTTGGGAGGTGCATGTTCTTCGGTTGCACAGAATTTAGAAAAACTTTTTTAGTAACCCCTAAAATATTATATAAAAACATTCAGCAGTGTAATACTAATACCATGAATGATAATATAGAAATGGTGCGGCCTTCTCACTACCCCACATTCATCATTGGACTGTGAACCGAGTCTCCTCAATTTATATGCATGAAAAGGGGTAAAGGAATTGAACCCAAGCTCTTTACCAGAGCACCGGTCACTATAATTAAATGCGAGCCATTTTTACTGTCATATGAAACTAAGGGCTCTGTAAATTCTATTCAAAATGGAATAAATGCAGTGCTTGTCAATGTATTGTTTTTGGGTACTGATCTTTGTCTGTAAATAATTAAGAAGTAAATAGTTAAAGAAGTTAAGAAGCCATCATGTTGCCACCATTGCATCAATAGTTAAGAAGCCATCATGTTGCCACCATTGCATTGACATCTGAAATCAATGGCAAAACAACATTATCATTAGTTAGTGCTACTGCTGGTACCAATGCCTGAGACAGAAGAAGTAGAAAGGAAAGCTGTAGATGGAATCCCTACTCTTGGGAGAAATGTTCACCTTGAAGTCATGTCAGTTAGAAAGACAAGAACTTCACTACTGAATCATCTTTTATTTCATGGTAAATATGTGGGGTTTTTGTGTAAGCAGCTTTGATCTAGGGCACATCACCTATCCACTTCCTCCCTCAAAAGGATACTCGTCAGTTCTGCTACTTGATATTTAAAAAATTGCTGATGCCTCTATTATAATGCCTACATATTCTTCCTCTTTCCGTTTTTGTGTAGCATAGCATGAGAACATGCATATAAAAATCCTGCTGTGTTGAAGTCCAAGCGTAGCTTGAAATTGAACTGTCACAACACTCTTTTCAGTGTTTATTTTTGTTATTTTCTGTTTGGGTTTTGGGGATGGGATGGGATGGGATGGGGGGGATTATGCAAAATCTACCTTTAACTTTTGGAAGGGAAGCTTCTTGAATTCAACAGCTGTATCTTAGTCACATTGGGAACTTCCTAGAAATATAGCTATATTCACCATACAAAATTATCGAAATCTAAGAAGGCTAGCCTTTTTTTTTTTTTTCCAATTATTTGGCTATTGACAGGTGGTTGAGGAGGAAATACCTCAGATTTCCTTATTCGCCAAAAGATTTTTAAAATTCTTATTAAAAAAAAAACATTGCCATAAATGTTATGTTTCGGTTCCAACTAAGAGCATGATTCTTTTATTTCTTGTGCTGGTAAAACTCACCCTGACTTGATCCTTTGGTACAAATTCAGAAGGGAAATATAAGTTAGACTCCCTTACAAACCAGTAACAGAGAAAGGCACAGATGACACCTGCTTATACCATTCTGTTACATGCTATTTTCCCCTCTTCTGGCTCTGCAGTGCCTGTATTATATCAGCATAGGCTCCCTTCAAGCATGTGGAGCAAATTCAGAAGTGATATGAAATGGCAGAAACTGAAGTTAGACTTTTGTGAGTGTGTGTGTCTTAAATCCAATGGTGCATAACAGTTGAAAGAAAGAGTGTATTATGCCAGTTTAGACTGCCTTTAGTCCTATCACTTAATTTGTCTCTAGGATTTCAATCGAAGTGTGAACTGTATAGCTATCAGCTTCCTGAAAGTGGCTTGGAACACAGCTAACAACCCGGCTTTAGAAACTCCAGCCCAGAGCCAAAATGGTGCAGCATCAAAGGAGAGGAAAGGTAACAATCTGGAAAGGGTCTGACCTATCTGATTCTGGGGTGAACTTTTCCCTGTTTCCCTCAGTTTGTGATCGTGGCAGGGTAATGGAAGTTTATTTTTTAAGGTGTCTCGTATTTATCCTGGCTCTATCTGCTGTACCAATCCAGTAACCATTTAGGTATGGTGTCTTAAATAGTAACATGCATTTTCAAAAGCTGGGGTTTGGGGAGAGAGCTTGTCGCTGTTTCCTGTAACTGAGGGTTTGATAACAGAGGTTTTCTCCTATTTAGCCTTTTAAAAAAAAAACCAAACCAAATCTAATCCATGGTATGGTCTCCAACCTTATTTAAACATAACTTTATGTATGTGCTTCTGTCACTAAGGCAATGGTGTTTAACCCTGAGTGTATGCAGAGGTCTTCCAGGGCGTCAGCTCATCTTGATATTTGCTTAGCTTTGCAATAGGCCACATAAAAGCACTAGCAAAGTCAGTGCAATCTAAAATTTCACACAGACAATGATTTGTTTAAACTGACCAACCTGATTGCCTTCTGTGATGACATGACTGGATTTGTGGATGCGGGAAGAGCTGTTGACGTGGTATACCTCGATTTTAGCAAGGCTTTTGATACGGTTTCCCACAGCATTCTCGTCTGCAAGTTAAGGAAGTATGGGTTGGATGTGTGGACCGTAAGGTAGATAGAAAACTGGCTAGATCAACGGGCTCAGCGGGTAGGAATCAATGGCTCAATGTCTAGTTGGCAACCGGTAACGAGTGGAGTGCACCAGGGGTCGGTCCTGGGGCTGGTTCTGTTCAACATCTTCATTAATGATCTGGATGATGGGATAGATTGCACGCTTAGTAAGTTCGCGGATGACACCAAGCTGGGGGAAATGGTAGACACAGTAGAGGGCAGGGACAGGATTCAGGGAGACTTAGACAAATTGGAACCCTGGGCCAAAAGAAATCTCATAAGGTTCAAGTACAAAGTCCTGCACTTAGGATGGGAAAATCCCATGCACTGCTACAGACTAGAGACCAATCAGCTAAGCAGCACTGTAGAAAAGGACCTGGGGGTTATGGTGGACGAGAAGCTGGATATGAGCCAACAGTGTGCTGTTGTTGCCAAAAAGGCCAATGGCATATTGGGCTGCATCAGTAGGAGTGTTGCCAGCAGATTGAGGGTTGTGATTATTCCCCTCTATTCGGCACTGGTGAGGCCACATCTGGAATACCATGTCCAGTTTTGGGCTCCCCACTACAGAAAGGATGTGGACAAATTAGAAAGGGTTCAGCGGAGGGCAACAAAAATGATTAGGGGGCTGGGGCACATGACTTATGAGGAGAGACTGAAGGAACTAGGCTTATTTAGTCTACAGAAGAGAAGACTGGGGGGATTTGATAGCAATCTTCAACTACTTGAAGGGGTGCTCCAAAGAGGAGGGAGGTAGGCTGTTCTCGGTAGTAACAGAGGACAGAACAAGGAGCAATGGTTTCAAGTTACAGATGGGGAGGTCGAGGTTGGATATTAGGAAAAACTTTCTCTCTAGGAGGGTGGTGAAGCATTGGAATGGGTTACCTAGAGAGGTGGTGGAATCTCCGTCTTTGGAGATATTTAAGGTCCGGTTAGACAAAACCCTGGCTGGGATGATTTAGTGGGAGTGGTCCTGCTTTTAGCAGGGGTTTGGACTAGATGACCTCATGAGGTCCCTTCCAGCCCTATGATTCTATGTTCTAAAACTGTATAGTGAAATGTAACACCATATTTATATTCCAGTTGACTTATTTTATAGTAATGTGGTAAAAATGAGAAAATAGGCCATTTTTTTGGTAATAGTGTGCTGTGACACTTTTGTATTGTTATATCTGATTTTTGTAAGCAGGTCCTTTTAAATGAGGTGAAACTTGGGGCATGCAAGAGAAATCAGACTGCTGAAAGGGATGCAGTAGTCTGGGAAAGTTGAGAGCCACTGCTTTAAAGGATCCACAGTGCTGATGTCCAGTCCAGTCCAGTCCTGTTCTGTTCTTCAACCTGCAACAACTCAGTTCCGTTTGTCACAGTTCTCTCTCATCTTTCATCCCTCCAACTTCCCCTTAGGAAGGGTCACTTGTTTGTTTTTTCTCTGTGATCTGAGTCTCTATTACTTGGCTGTGAACTTCTATCCGGAAAGGAAAGGGATGGATTGGCATTTAGTGTGTACTAGCCTCCAGTGACAGACAATGAAGTTTATCCTTACTGACCAAACAGCATTAATAGTGAATAATTTCTCACTTGGAGCATTGTTTCCTAAAGGTTCATTTTCCCAGGAAAATGAAAGCAGGTTTGAATGAAGACAACTGTTAAGTGTTACAGACCAAACCAAAATAAGTGAACATTCAGCGATGATTGACACTATCTTTCTGATAGGATGTTTCTTCTCCTTGTGTGCTTGGCGCACAAAGTAAAGTACCTGTGACTGATTGGGAGATTCTCTCTAGTAGTTAAGTGGTTCTAGATGATTAATTGTTGTAAGACAGTGGTCCACAAACATTTTAAAGTCATCCCTTCCTCTCCACCTCTCTTGCAATCTGCTTTTATCCCTGTCAGGAAGCAGGGCTGTGGCTGAGGGCAGGACTGCAGTGAGAGGCCGAGTTTGGGAGCCCCTGGAAATTTGGCTTAGAGCTGTAGAGGGGCTGGGTGGTGCTTCCTCCACACCCCTTTCTGAGGGTACACAACACAGTTTGAGGGCCATGTGAATACTTAGGGTTAAGGAAGAAACGTAAATAGTCCCTTTGGCTTCGGCTACTCAAGGTAAGCACCCTGCTAAATCACAGCGACCGTTGAATACATTTAATACCAGTGAAATGAAGCTATTTGAAAACTTGGGTGAAAGTGATTATGAAATGGTAGAGTTCATGATTCTAAGGAATGGTAGGCATGAAAAAAGCACAATAAATATAACGGATTTCAAGAAGGTAGACATAAACAGGAAAGAGTACTATGGCTTCAAATGACCATTCATCTACCAACACTTAAAGGACAATGTACAAATCGTTCATTGTGAAGTTATGCCTCCAATACCGTGCTGTGGTCACTAGACTTGGAAGCTGAGGCCTGGCCACTAGGAAATGAAGTTGGTATAACTACACTGCTCAGGGGTATGGAAAACCCACACCCCTGAGCCACAGAGTTAATTTAACCTAACTGCCAGCGTAGAAGCCTGGTCAGCACACACAGCATCTTCACTAAAACTCTACAATGACGCAGTTAGAGCATTTTAAACATAGACAAGCCCTGAAACAAAGGATTTCTGGCTGGGTATAAATGACACTTTCTGGGAAGGAAGCAGTTGTTCGGGGAAGCAGATGAAGGGAAGCCTTTCGAAAATCCCTGCCAAGGTATGCCAAGCTTCTAGGTGAAATGGAGCTGCATAGACTGTTCTGAAAAGTTTTTTCTGTACATTATGCTTTGTTCCCACTGTTTCAGATTACATAAGTATTTGGTTTAAGAAGACTGGCTGGTCATTGTATTCACCACTGCTCAGAAGTCCCAAAGGGAATAACAGCAGGTGCTGAACCCAGTCAAGCCTACTGAGGTAAGCACTGTTGATTACGGGGTGCTGTGGCCCAGGCCCTGATCTACAAGATGGGGAGAACTGTGAGATTCCACCTTCGAGGTAAATGCACAAGGCCCAATACGGCAGAGGCACTGTGGCAGTGTCATTGGGAGAGACAAAGGTAGGTGAAGTAATATATTTTATTGGACCAAATTTTGTTGGTGGAAGATAGAAGCTTTTGAGCTTCGCAGTGCTCTTCAGGTCTAAGGAAGATAACCAAAGTGTCTGAGCTAAATATAAATTTGAACAGGTTGTTAAGCATAAGGGGATCACTCATGTTATAGGAGACCATTTCAAAGGAAGTGGCCAATTAAGGGTTAGCATACAGTGGAGTGTGTTTGCAAATTGTTCAGTAGAATCAGTATCTGTGGAGTCCATGGTCTTCAGTTTTAGCAGTTATGAATTTACGTTCCGAGGCTCCTGTTTTGAAGGTGTGCAGGTTTTCTTTGACAGTGTCATCACTGACATATGAGTAAGCACCCACTAAGATTAATGGGGCAGTTTAATGGGACAGAGCCGTTGTTTCATGTCCTCTGCAGTCTCAGATGTTGCTGTTTCAATTGCATTCAGATCATTGTTCATGTTTTCTTAATTGTCATAACAATTAGAGAAATATAAAAAAAATAAAAATAAAAAAGGAAGATGAGATCCTGGAGAACAATTGAGAAGTGTCTAAGCCCCTGTTGCAGCATTTAATTTGAGAAACGCCCCTTTTGAGATATGTCTTTCATTCAGCAAGACCTAATGTCAAACCCGTGAATAGTTCCTTTGGCTTCGGTGTGGCTACTCAAGGTAAGCACCTTACTAAATCACGTTTCATGCCAGTGAAATAAAGCTATTTGAAAGCTTGGGTAGAAATGATTATGAAATAGTAGAGTTCATGATTCTAAGGAATAGTAGGCAGGAAAAAAGCACAATAAATATAATAGATTTCAAGAAGGTAGACTTCAGCAACTTCAGGATGTTGATAGGTAAGATCCTCTGCTCATGTAAGGGGAAAACAGTTCAAGATTTGGCAGTTTTTCAAAGAGACATTATTAAGGGCACAAGAGCAAACTATTCCACTGCAAAGGAAAGATAGGAAGTATGGCAAGAGGCCACCCTCACTTAACCAGGAAATCATCATGATCTATAACTCGAGAAAGAGTCCTCCAAAAAGTGGAAACGAGGTCAAATTACAAAAGATTATTATAAACAACACAAGTGTGTAGGGACAAAATTAGAACAGGTCACAAAATGGGATTAGCTAGAGAAATAAAGGATAACAGGAAAACATTTTACAAATATATTAGAAATGAGTGGAAGAACAAGGACAGGGAAGGCCTGTTAATCAATTGGGTGGAGGGGGATAACAGAAAATGTGGAAATGGCTTAAGTGCTAAGTGATTTTTTTTTGTTACTTTTCACCAGAAAGATTAGTAACCATTGGACATGTAACATAAGAAAGGCTGTACTGCTTCAGACCAGTGGTCCATCTAGTCCAGTATGCTGTCTTCCGACAGTGGCCAATGCCAGGTGCTTCAGAGGGAATGAACAGAACAGATAATCATTATGTGATCCATCCCATCGCCCATTCCCAGTTTCTGGCAAACAGCAATCACTGCCCATGTGACTAATAGCCATTGATAGACCTATCCTCCATGCACTTGCCAAGTTCTTTTTTAAATCCTGTTATAGTCTTGGCCTTCAAAACATCATCGGCAAGGAGTTCCACAAGCTGACTGTGTATTGTGTGAAGAAGTAATTCCTTTTAAATCTGCTGTCTATTAATTTCACACAGTGACCTAGTTTTTGTTATCAGAAGTAAACACCACTTCCTTATTTACTTTCTCTATACCAGTAGTGAATTTAAAGATCTTTACCTTCCTTCCCCAGTTGTCTCTTTTCCATCACTCTTCAACACTCCTAGTTTTATTAACTTCTCCTCATCTGGAAGCTGTTCCCTACACCTAATCATTTTTGTTGCCCTACATTTTCCAAATGTGATGCATCTTTTTCTTTTAAAATGGAGCAACCAGATCTACATCTGTACTCAAGATGTTGGCATACCATGGATTTACAAAGAGGAAATATATTTTCTGTCCCTTTCCTAATGATTCCCAACGGTCTGTTAGCTCTTTTGAGTACCCCTACACGATGAGTGGATGTTCTCAGAGAATTATCCACTATGATCTCTTTCTTGAATAGCTATAGATAATATAGAGCCCATCATTGTATGTGTCTAGTTTAGGATTATGTTTTCCAATGTGCATTACTTTGCATTTATCAACACTGAATTCATCTGACATTTGTTGCCCAGTCACTGAGTTTTGTGAGATCCTTTTGTAGCTCTCCACAGTGTGCTTTGTACTTAATTATCTTGAGCAGTTTTGTATCATCTGGAAATTTTGCCATCTCACCGTTTATCCCTTTTTCTGGATTGTTTATTAATATGTTGAATAGGACT
Organism: Pelusios castaneus; assembly: GCA_007922175.1. Lineage (NCBI taxonomy): Eukaryota > Metazoa > Chordata > Testudines > Pelomedusidae > Pelusios > Pelusios castaneus. The sequence continues at coordinate 29,797,569 of ML685767.1, forward strand.
GATCCCCATACAGACCTCTGTGGGATACCACTATTTACTTCTCTCCATTCTGAAATCAACCATTTATTCCTACTCTGTTTCCTGTCTTGTAATCAGTTTACTGATCCCAAGAGAGCTTACTTTGCTTAAGAGCTTTTGGTGAAGGATCTTGTCAAAGGCTTTCTGAACATTTAAGTGCACTATATCTACAGGATCACCCTATCCACATACTTATTGACCCCATCAAAGAATTCTAGTAGATTGACGTGGAATGATTTCCCTTTAAAAAGAAAACATTGACTAGTCATGTTTATTCTAGTGTCTGATAATTCTTTTCTTTACTATAATTCAACCAATTTGCCTGGTCCAAACGTTAAGTTTACCAGTCTGTAAATACCAGGATTGCCTCTAGAGTCTTTTTAAAAAAAATGGTATTCTTAGTTATGCTCCAGTCAGCTGGTACAGAAGCTGATTTAAATGACAGGTTACATTCCATGGTTAGTAGTTCTTCAATTTAACATCTGAGTTCTTCAAGAACTCTTGAGTGAATACTGTGCAGTCCTGGTGACTGATTATTGTTTAATTTATCAGATTGTTTAAAAACCTGAATCTCTACTACCACTTCAATCTGGAACAGTTCCTCAGATTTGTCTCCTAAAGAGAATGGATCAAGTTTGGGAATCTCCCTCACATCCTAAGCCGTACAGACTAATGCAAAGAATTCATGTAGCTTCTCTGCTGTAGTCTTGTCTTGTTTTCCTTGAGTGCTACTTTAACATCTTGGTCGTTCAGTGCCCCATTGTTGTTTAGTAGCTTTCTTGCTTCTGATATACTTAAACATTTTTTGGTGTTAATTTTTGAGTCTTTGGCTAGTTAATCTTCAAATTCTTTTTTGACCTTCCTAATTATATTTTTACACTTCATTTTCATGCATAGTAAATGCCAGTGAAAATGAGCTAGGATCAGAGGCTAAATTAGGGAAACAACAAGCTAAAATTACTTAAACAAGTTAGATGTTTTTAAGTCACTAGAGCATGATGAAATGCATCCTAGAATATTCAAGGAGCTGACAGAGAAGATATCTGAACCATTAGTGATTATCTTCTTTAAAAAAAAAATTTTCATGAAAGACTGGAGAGATTCCAGAGTATTGGAAAAGGGCAAATATGATGCCAACCTAAAGAAAGGGGAATAACGACAGCCCACAGAATTACAAATCAGTCATCTTACCAGGAAGATATTGGAGCAAATATTTAAGCAATCAGTTTGCAAACACCTAGAAGATAATAAGGTGATAAGTCAGCATGGATTTGTCAACAAATTATGATTACAATAACTTAATTGCTTTCTTTGACAGGGTAACAAGCTTTGTGGCTGTAGGGTTAAGTGGCAGATGTGGTATATCTTGACATTAGTAAAGTTTTTGATACTGTCTTGCATCACCTTATAAAAAACATAAGGAAATACAACTAAGATAGAGCTTCTGTAAGTTGGGTGCATGACTGATTGTAAAACTGTTCCCAGAAAGGAATTATCAGCGGCTGACAACTAAGCTGTAAGGGGCATTTCAAATGGGGTCCTGCTCCATTCAGTATCTTCAACAAATGATTTATAATGACATAGAGAATTCGCTTATACAATTTTCAGGTGATACCAAGCTGGGAGAGGTTGCAGGGGCTTTCGATGATATGCTTAAAATATGCAAAATAATTTGGACAAACTGGAGCAATGGTCTGAAGTAAATAGGATGAAATTTTAAAAAGGACAAATGCAAAGTACATTTAAGAAGGAAAACAAACAAGGAGTCTTGAGGCTCTTTTAATACTAACAAATTTATTTATTGAAGGAGCTTTTGTGGGAGAAAAATGACTTACATTTCCCTGCATTTATTTTCCTCCCATTCTGTAAGTTCTCCATCTTCAAGCTTTTGACAAAGTGGGATTTTCTTCCACGAAAGCTCATGTGATAAATTTGTTAGTCTTTAAAAGTGCCACAGGACTCCTTGTTTGTTTTGCTGAACTAGACTGACATGGCTATCCCTTTGGAAATTGTCACTTAAGAAGGAATAATCAGTTGCATACATACAAAATGGGAATTGACTATCTAGGAAGAAGTATGTGGAAAGGAAACGTGGGATTATAGTAGATCACAAATATGAATCAACAGTGTAACACTTAAAAAAAAAAAAAAAAAAAAAAAAAAAAAAAAAAGGCAATCATCATCCTGGGGTGTATTAGCAGGAGTGTTGTTAAAAAGACACAAGAAGTTATCTGTTCTACTCTGTGCTGATTTGGCCTCCACTGGAGTATTGTGTCCGGTTCTGGGCATCACATTTCAGGAAATACGTGGACAATGTTGAGAAAGTCCAGAGAACAACAACAAAAATGAATAAAGGTCTAGAAAATGTGACCTCTAAGGGAAGATTGACGAAAATGGGTCTGCTTAATCTGGAGAAGGGACAACTGAGAGGGGATATGATAAGAGTTTTCAAGTGCATAAAAGTTTATTACAAGGAGGAAAGAGAAAAATTGTTGTTTACCTCTAAGGATAGGACAAGAAGTAATGGGCTTATATTGCAGCAAGGGCTGCTTAGGTTGGACATTTGGAAAAAATCCCTAACTATCAGGGTAATTAAGCACTGGAATAAATTGCCTAGTGAAGTTGTGGAATGTCCGTCACTGGAGATTTTAAAGAGCTGGTTAGATAAACACGGGATAGTATGGATAACACTTAATCTTTCTAAGGGATTGGACTAGAAGACCTGGCAAAAATCTCTTTTAGATCCAAGTTCCATGATTCTGTCTCTGGGGAAAAAAAAAATGCAGGAAATGTTTGTTACCACATATCACTATTTCACAGCAATTGAGTACAAGAAGCATCCTGCTGAAACAGAAAAGGAATTTTGGTTGGCAAAATCTATAACAATTACCAAATTCAGATTTTGGCCAAGGCCCATACACTGTCACAGGAGCTGTGGGGTCATCTTTAACACATGGTTAAATTTATAGTTCCTGTTCTCATCCACAGAAGTGCTTTTACTGAGGCATGTCACCACCTAATCTCAAGCAGAAGGACTGATTTGGGGAAAATGACTGAGGTGGAGGAGTGCTACTTCTTGAATTACCAATACTGTCCCCTGCAGCTCTTGAATTTTTTCCTTGGAGGTTTCTTTCCAGGACAAGATCAGTTTAATTTGAGATTGTTGCCCAAATTAATGTAGTGACAATGATTTCTGATGAAGCCAAATTCAGTGGTAATATAAAAGGGAAGTATAGTTTGAAAGGGATGTCTTGGAATACCTTATTAATACAATACTATAGGTCTCTGCTTTATTAAATCTTCCCCGGTGTTATTCCTTTTTGATAAAATCTGTTATTTCTTAATGCACTGTACTGGACTTCAACCAGACATTGTCTAGGGGCATTGCAGTCTAGAGGAGCTGTTGTCCTTTTAATTGGCAATGTCTACTATATTGCCATCAGGAGCAAAAATTGGGTCCCATGGAACTTTTTAAAAAAAAATTACTTTGTAAAAGAAATTACTGCCTCTTCTTTTATATCTCGCTGACTCTTCATATTTTTATCCTCAGTTTAACCTGAGCATTGTAATTCTGTTTCATGTTCTAGAAATCAACCAAATGAGTAAATGAGGCTAGCACAAAACAAAATGTTATTTAAATTGGCAAAACACTAGGATCATTGTCGGGGAGATTAAAAAGAAATTGTTTGCACACTACACTGTCAACTGTGCTGTAGTTATTCCATATAATGACAGCCATCTAGAGCTTAGTGGACAAAAAAAGTCAGAATTAATGTGTGCTTGATAAGCTTTAAAATGGTTACATCCTAGTTAGGCAAACATGCAGAAGCCAAGTTACTCAACAGGACACTGTTGGAGCCTTGCCAGAAGCAAGACCAAAGAGAATGTCTTAAAATCGTTAGTGTGACAAACTTTAATAGATCTAAGCCATCGAATATAAAAATGCGGCCGCAGTAAGGCTCATATTCTGTTCCATTTCCATGAGGCTTTTAGTCTCAAGAGTAGTAGAGCTGGTGTGGCTTTACTTTGCAAAGAATTAGAGGGTTTTAAGGCCAAAAGGATCATTATGACCATCTAATCCGATTTTATGCAAAACCCAGGCTATATAATTTCACCCAATACATTTCTGCATCAGGCTCAAAATTTCTGGTTGGGTTAAAGAATATCTTAGAAAGACATCCAATCTTGGTTTAAATACTTTAAGAGATGACTAATATACCAAATCCCTAAATATGTTGTTTCAATGTGTAATTACAATAATTTTAAAAAATTGTGCCTTATTTTGAGTAAGAATTTGTTTAGTTTTGCTCTTGAACTTGTCCAGCCTTTGCAAGATTAAAAAAATAGAACAAAACAAAACAAAGTACCAGAAAATTTCTCTCCAGGTAAATGTAGGCTGTGATCAAGTCACCTTCTAATCTTTTCTTTCTTCAGAAGCTCACTCTACTCATTCTATAAAACACAAATCTCTTCTACTGTAAGGCAGTGGTTTTCAAACCTTTTTCCTCGGGACCCAGTTGAAAAAAATCATTCCTGCTTGCAACCCAACAATTACAACATTCCAGTCTTTTGGTGGTGACAGCAGAGGGTGCCGCTACCCAGGGCTTGAGGGCCTGCAACCTAGTACTGGGTCCCGACCCTAAGTTGGAAAACCACTGCTTTAAGGCAGTTTTCCAGACCTTAAAAATCATTCTTGTAGCTCTTCCGAACTCTTTCAACTTTTCAAGTATACTTTTTTAAAAGGTGGACACCAGAATTGGATGCATTGTTCTGATGATCTCACTAGGGTTGTATTCATATGTGATACCACTTCTCTATTCCTACTTGATGTTTTCTTAAGATCACATTGTCCCTCTTATCCACAACATCATGCTGGGAGTTCATGTTCAGTTTGGTTATGCACCATCATCTTTAGTTTATTTTTTTAAAAGTAACAGGTCAGATTCCATCTTGTCAATGTGACCTACTTTCACTTTTTTTCATTGATCTTCTGCTTGTCTGTTTTAAAATGCTTGTTGTTCAGATGAGCCCATCTTACCAAGCTATCTAGATTGCTCAGAACAACAGATGTGTTGTTCTTCCTATTTACCATTTTTATGTCATCTCCAAACTTTTCTCAGCAATAATGTTTTCTTCCAGCTCGTTGATAAAGCTATCAAATAAAAATGGGTCAAGAGACCAGTGTTCCCTCTAAGCTGCGTGGGTGCGCAGCCACGCAGCGGCCGTTGCACCCCCCCATGCAGCACTGAGGGACCCCCGGGGCTGCGCCTTTGCCGCGGCAGACCTGGCCCGTGCCCAGCCTCTGGGCTGGCCCTCCCCGCCCCCAGGGTGGGACAGGCAGACTCAGGCTCAGCTTAGGTGCGCGGGCCTGCCTGCCCCACGTGGCCGGGGCAGCGGGGTGGCTGCGGCCATGGTGGGCTCCCGGGCTCCCACCCACTGACTGCCTCGACTTCCCGGCCCGAGGCCGGGGCCAGGCTCATCCGACGGCCTCAGCCTCCCAGCACGGGGCCGGGATCAGCCTCCGGGGCTGGGGTCTGCTCCGCCCCACCGGCGGCTTCCCAGGGCCGTGGTAGGGTCCTCCCCCACCAGCGGCCGTGGCTTCTCTTTTTCTTTCTCTTCTTTGCTTTCCTTTTTCTTTCCTTCTTTCTCTTCTTTGCCTTCTTTTTTCTTTCTTCCTCTCTTTCTCTTCCTTCTTTCTCTTTTTTCCTTATTTGTCTTCCTTTTTCTTTCCTTCTTTTTTCTTTCTCTTCTTTCCTTCCTCTTTCTTCTCTTCCTTCTTTTTTCTTTCTTTCTTTCCTCTTCCTTCCTTCCTTCCTTCTCTTCCTTCTTTTTTCTTTCTTTTTCCTCTTCCTTCCTTCCTTCCTCCTTCTTTCTCTTCCTGCTTCATATTCTTTCCTTTTTTCTCTTTCTTTGCTTCCTTCCTTCCTTTCTCTTCCTTCTCTTTTTTCTTTCTCTTCCTTCCTTTTTTTTGATTTCTCTTTCTTTGCTTCCTTCCTTTTTCTCCTTTCTCTTCTTTCCTTTTTTCTTTCCTTTTCTTCTTTTCTTCTTTTTCTTCCTCCTTTCTCTCCCTTTCTCTTCTTTCCTTCTCTCTTTTTTCTTTCTCCATTCCTTTTTCTTTCCTTCTTTCTCTCCTTTGCTTTCCTTCTTTTTCTTTCTTCCTCTCTCTTCCTTCTCTCTTTTTTCCTTCTTTGTCTTCCTTTTTCTGTTTTTCTTTTTCTCTTCTTTCTCTTCCTTCTTTCTTTCTCTTTTCTTCTTTCTCTTCCTTCTTTCCTCTTCCTTCCTTCCTTAAAAAAACTTTTAAAAAATTAATTTTAAATAAAAACCTTTCTAAAAATTAAATTTCAATTCAAAATTCATTCAAATTCAATTAAACACAATTAATTAATTCTATTTACAATTACTTTAACTTCAATTAATGCCTATAATTTCTGTCATGTGAGTTTACACAAATTTTATTCAGAAAAAGTTTTGCACAAGGCTTGAAAATTTTGCACAAAGCCGCCAAACCTTAGAGGGAACATTAGAAGAGACCCCTGGGGTGCGTCTGCTCATCCACCATTCAAATCTCAGGTAGCTGCCATGGAGGACACTATAGTGGGACTGGTCCTCTGTGGCTCAGGCTTTGCAGAGAAAATCCTTAAATACAAGAACAGCATGTAGTGAGGGTGCAGTAATTGTGTTTCTCAAGGGATAGCACAAGCTGTTCTAAATATACAGATAAATAGCCAGCACAGAAGAGTTTCCACAGAAAATCATTATATTGGGTGTAAAAAACTGGTGTACTTATCATTTGTGAAATAGGTTGACAAAATCCTAGCAGTTCAAAGTTAATACTGACCCTCTTATACCTGTGTACAAAGTAATAGTTGTAGCAGAGAAATAGAAATGTAATTAAGGATGCATTTGAGTTTTAATTTCTCCAGACGTGGTTAAACCTTATTTTTCAAAAATGCTTTGAAGGGGGTAATAAACAAAACATAGAAATTTAAAAATATTTGAATTTTTTTGTTTTAATTGTGATTAGGTTCATATAATATATGAACATTACCTTTTTTTAAATAATGGGGGTATTTCTCCTTTGATTTGAGCAATTTGCAGCACAGCTTATAGCATTCTGGGATCTGGTGGTTTTTTTCGTTTTGTTTGTTTGTTTGTGTTTTACTTCATGTTTTACTATACTCCTAGATGTGCCACTTCCTACAATAACAATTAGGTATTCATGCTTTTTTAGAAAAAAAAATATTAAAAATCAATAAAGAGGACCATGATAACTTTGTTTTCAGAAGAGATGTTAACTCAATGCAGTGTTACTATGACAGAGAAGCTCCAGCGGAGACATTGAGGTGTCATAATGGGTGTGTCTACGCTAGAGTTAGAAGGTGTAAATTCCAGCTCAAGGAGACATGCTAGCTCTCATTGAGCAGGCATACTAAAAATAGAGAGTAGTTTCAGAAGTAAGAGGGGCTGGCCTTCCCGAGCATGTACCTATGATCTCAGGCAGCTAGCCCCTACTGCCATGTGTGCTGCCACAGCGATGCATCTATTTTTAGTTTACTAGCACCATCAAAGCTGGGACGGATATGTCACTTGAAGCTGGAATTGCACTTTCCAGCTTCAGTATAGGCACACCCAATGTTTCAATCTTAAACAAATTCAGTTGAATTCTTTGCCCTCTCGTTCTAAGCCTTTAGAGTACACTTGCTTCATATTTTCCAAGATTTCTTGGCAGCCATGAGACTTATAAACTTTTTTTTTTTTAAATGGAAATGGAGATTTTCTAGCAGCTGGGATTTAAGAGAAACTCCGATACCACAAGAGCTGTCAACGCTCTGATAGGAGGTTTCTTTCTCCAGGTTCATGTTACAGATCCTCACTGTATTTTTCTGACTTCTCCTCACAGCTCACTGGAGATGAGACAACATATGCTGACAAACCAATAACCTAAGAGGCTATAAACACTTGCTTTTGCTGAATTCGTGAATCCCAGATGCCTCAGCCAACACTGCTGACTTCTGAATTCCCACTGCCTGGCTGCAGCTCACATCCATGTAATTTGTAAATTGCAAGCCAGGTGCTCTACCACAAACCCTGTCTAGTTGGTCTTTCATCTGTGGCAAGGAGTATATTCCAGGGCTAAATCAAAACCACAGAGTGCACAAACAGAGAATAACTCTTAAGTTCAGAGGTTTTATTTGCGTGTTTCTGTGGCAAAATAGATCCACTCCATGCAGAAACCCAGAGCATTTTTAAATTTTATATTAAATATTTATTTGAATATGTAGGAGACAGATCCTCAGGTGGTTAAACAGTCATAGAGTCATTGTATTCATCTGCACTCCCTCAGATTCCACCATCTGAGGAGCTAGTCTCTAGTTTAACAATAGCTTATCATTTGCACAACAGGCAATAATAGGTCTTCTGGAATCCACAGAATAATAGAAGTGTAGAACTGGAAGGACCTGAAGAAGTCATCTCCAAACTTTCCATCCCACTTCTCCTCTCCACCTCTTCTCCCCCAACCTCCACCAAATGATGCAGGAGCAAGTAAAACTAGATCATCATTGACAAATGTCTAAGGTGTTCTTAAAAATCTCCAAGAATGAGGAATCTACAATCTCCCTTGGTAACCTATTCTAGCAATTAACTATCTTTGTAGTTAGAAAGTTTCCCTGTTATCCAACCTATATTTCCCTTGTGGCAAATTAAGCCCTTTACTTCTTATCCTACATTTAAGTGGACATAGAGAACAATTGATTGCTAACTTCTTATTGATAGCTCTTAACGTATTTGAAGGCTGTCATCATGTCCTCCCTCAGGGCATGTCTAAAGTGCAATAAAAAACCCATAGCACCGAGTCTGAGTCTAGGGTTAGCCGATTTAGGATTGCATGGCTCAGGTTGCTGGACTAGAAAAAAGCAATGTAAATGGGTGGGTGTGGACTGGAGCTTGGGCCCTGAGACCAGACCCTGCCCTAGAGTCTCAGAGCCCGAATTCAAGTCTGAGCCCAAACATCTACACTGTTTTTATATAGCTCTGCAGCCCAAGACCTGAGAGACCAAGTCAGCTGACTTGGACTGGCTGTGGGTCTCTTTTTGTTCTTGTTTTATACAGTGTAGAATAGTTAGACATACTCTGTGGTCTTTTCTCAACACTAAGCTTACACAGTTCATTTAATCTTTCCTCATAAAACAGGTTTTCTAAACCTTTACCATTTTTGTTGCTTTCGTCTGGACTAGGTAGTTTCTGTACATCTTCCTTAAATTGTTGTGCCTGTTATAAAACGTACATGGTGTGTGTTAATGTGTTGCAGCAGATCCTTATTGGGATTCCTTATTTGTGAAACGGTTTGCAGAGCCAGGCTTGAAACACACCAGGCTGATGCTATCAAGTGCAGTAATAAAGCTCCCTTTGACTGAAACCATGATCAGTTTAATTATCTGTCCCCCGTTTTGTTTTTCAATTGGATTTTTGACTCGGACACTTCCAAGTCCTCACAGTTGTCATGACCTGTTGCGTTAATACAGTTTCTCTGCCTCTGTGCTAATCCACTGTTGTTGGAGCCTTTCTTCATCAGTGAATTAACACAGAGGCAGAGAAACTTTATTAACATAACAGTTCATGACATGAATTTTTCCCAGCCTCCACACCAACCTCACTCAGTTGCCAAAATCTGGGCAATCTAGGTAGACAGTTATCCAAAATCTATTGAATTTCTGGGAGGGGGTGTTGGCATGAGTCCAAGTGTACTCCGATCATTTTAATATTGGATATCACAGTGAGATGCAATAATAATACTCAGCTCTTGTATTGCACTTTACATATGAGCATCTCAGAGGACCAACAAAGAAAGTTATTTATGAACAAGTGCATTAATTGGACTGCTTTACTTCTTGTGTAAATACATAAAATGTTTGTGATATATCAGTCAGAATGCTCCCTAATCTCTAAATACCACAATGCCCCGCAGGATCTGTTTCTTTTTATACCTGCCAGAGGAAAGTGGTTATCATCCTTTTTGGAGGTTCTAAAATGACCGTACGTCACGTTTGAGAATGGTTAATGCCATGCTTCTGGGCTGTGTATCCAACTGAAGCCTGAAGCAGTTTGATGACTCGCTTAGAGAAGGTTTCTTGTTTCTAACCAGGAGTTAGTGATTCCTTATCTGGGACCTCTGCTGCTGAAATCCCACAAACCATTTCATGTCTCAGCCTCTTTTCATTCCATGTGTGCATGAAGGATCGTGCCGTAAGTCTGAAATCAAAGGGAGTTATTTCTCAGGAGAATCTCAAAGGGGACCTGTTGTTTAAATATAGGGATAATTTCAAAACATCCCTGGATGAGATTTTCAAATACTCAGAACCCACAACTGGAACCAGATTTTTCCAAAGACTTCAGCTCCTATTTAGACACCTATAGGCTCAATGCTTAAAAAGAACTGAGCGCCCAGTAGCTCCCATTGTGCCACTTAGCAGATTTTCAAAAACGCTCAAAACACAGTGGCTATGTCTACACTTACTAAAATTAGTTCGAATTAGTTAATTCGAGCTAACTAATTCAAACTAATTTTAGTTAGTTTGAATTAACTTAATTCGAACTAGCAAACTTTAGTTCGAACTAAGCAAGTGCTTAGTTCGAATTAGTCAATTGCATTAATGTCAGTGTGCCGGTTAGTTTGAACTAAGCACTTAGTTTGAACTAACTTGGCCACATTGGGTTAATTCAAAGTAACTAGTTCGAATGAGCTGTTAGTTCAAAAAGTATAATCGAATTTATTAGTTCAAATTAAGTAAGCCCTTAATTTGAACCAATGAGAGCCTAGTGTAGCCAAAGCTTAAGTTAGTTCAAATTAAGCTTCCTTAATTCGAACTAACTTGCCAGTGTGGACATAGCCAATGTGTCTAGCACTTTTGAGGTTATAGCTATTTCTTTGGGAGCTGAGCTGTTATGGGAAATCTGTCCCATAGAGTCATTTAAAGATACTAACTTGTCTCTCTGTACACAAGTCAGCAAGAGCTAGTGCAGTTCCTATTGCGTAACACCACTGGATTTGCTCATACTGGTTCTGGGCATTATAGGCCATTTCATACAGAAGCAGGAAATTATCCTTTCTGGTCTGTCTTACTGATGTGTTGAAAGGACTTGACCAGTTGCTCTTCTGTGGAGCAAGAGTGACATCCAGTGGCTAACAGGTTAGTTTTCCTAACAGGAAGGCCTCCCCAAAAGTAAGTACCCTGTTTTGGGGTATTTGAAGATCAAAGGATTATATTGGGAATCAAAAATTACTTCTTCAGGCAGATGTGTTGTGCAGAGCTGTGTTCTGATGTGTCCATGTCTGCTTAATAACGGATGGTCTGAGGCTGCAGCTGCCTCTTATTTAGAAATGAATGGGAGTGACACATGAATGATTTTAGTGCTGTACTCTGAATGAATAACAAAACCTTTGATTATGTATAGTCTAGAGTGCTTTTACATAAATTTTACCTGTTTGTTTTTAACCCCTTATTAGCAAGATCATATGATCTGCAAAAAAGATAGTTTCAGAATATTATGGATAACAGTGTACCCCCCAAGCATTTCAATTCTGTATCGAGCCCTCCTCAAGTATATTAGGGTTTTACTCCACTTGCTTAAGATGATTTCTTCATGCAAATCAGGACAGCTTCTCCCTTTTTTAATACAAAAATAACATAGGTCGGAAATAAGCTGTAGAGGTTAAAATGTTTGTTTTGACTTATAAAGCACTAAATAGTTCCTGAACTGGGTTAAGAGCTGCTTCTCAAGTGGTACTGCAGTAGTTGTGATTATTGGAAGCACACAAGCTAACAGCTCCCAGATTTAAAGGGGATGGAGGTTGACAGCATTCTTAATGACGGGAACTTATTTCCTGCCTGGATTTGCCACTGGATATAGTGTCTGTAAGGAGAAGTCAAATTCCAAAGGGGTAGCTGTGTTAGTCTATTGTAGAAAGACAACAGAGTCCTGTGGCACTTTTAAAGACTAACAGATTTATTTATCACATGAGCTTTCATGGGAGAAAATCCCACTTCGTCAGACGCTTTGAAGATGGGAAAGTTACAGAATGGGAGGAAATTAAATGCAGGGGAGTGTACGACATAGGATCAGGTCAGGCTGTAACAGCAAATCAAAATAGGTGTTAGGATTCAAACACTGGGGAACAACACATAGAGGAGGGGGAGGTCAAATCACTTGTTGTAATGAGAGAAAAATCCATAGTCCCTGTTTAACCCCAAGACAACTGAGTCAAATTTGCATATAAGTTCAAGTTCTGCAGTTTCTCTTTGAAGCTGTGATTTGTTATTCATCTGTTTCAACACAGCTATTAACAAGTCGTCAAGGGAGTGAGCAGGGAGATTGAAGTGTTCCCCTATTGGTTTTGTAGTGTTGCAATTTCTGATGTCAGATTTGTGTCTATTGATTCTTTGGCGCAGAGACTGTCCTGTTTGTCCAATATATAAGGCAGAGGGGCATTTCCGGCACATGATGGCATAAATCACATTGGTGGATGAGCAGGTGAACGAACTCTTGATGGAGTAGGTGGCATGATTAGGCCCTGTGATGGTGTCATCAGTGTAGATATGAGGGCAAAGTTGGCAGCGTGGTCTGCCGCAGGGCTGTGTTCCT
>ML685767.1:29810238-29853020 GCA_007922175.1 Pelusios castaneus
CCCTTTCTTTAAAAAAATTAGTCATTTGAACAGCAGCTTGGGTCTTCCACCTCCCAGGTGAGTGCACTTAACTACCAGGCACTAGTATTCTTTCAATTTCTACCCCAAGGACGATTTGCCCACCTCCTCAAGCTGGTTGGGAATCTATCCTTTTATTTTCTATGCTTTTTTAAAAAAGAGAAAAGCTCAGAAACAAAATAAAAAACCACCACCACCCAAGCTCTGAATTGCTGACACTGAATTCCTTTGCTGTTGAAATCTCATAGCTGTAGATGTGGAATGTTGCATGTTGGTGAGTAGTTACTTCTTGCCATAGTAAATGTTCTTCCATCGCTAAACCGTTGGTAAATCAAGTCAAATATGTAGTGACTGGAATGCTGAGCGTTTTGCACTTTGACGTTTATTATGGCAGACACCGACAGTAAGTATTTGAAAGGCTTCATTAAAATAATGGCATATTTTGTGCTTACTAAATTCCTCACTATAGTCTTGATCCAGGATGTCCTGCATGCTGAATCATATTTCGAATTGCCGTGTTTACTAACAGATTTCTGGTTGCATGCCTTCTGAGGCCCTATTCTCAGATTTTTGTATGTGGAAAATTGGAATCTATATAACTGCCTTCACTTCAAGGCATGATTCAGCCCCAGTCATGACTCACTGGGGTTACATGAGACAGTGGCAGTCTATAGTTAGACATATTTAGCACTTTTCCCACGTACACTCCAAAGTGTAATTACATCATTGTCCCCATTTTCATGTATGGGCATGTCAAAGCATCTAGGGAAAAAATGGCATGCCAAAGTACAAATGAAACTTAGATGCCCTAACACCCAGTCCTTTGACCTCTCTACTCCCCAGTGATGCTGTATCCCTTCTTTATTTATTTATTTGCAGGCAGTGCAGCTAATTAGAGCTGTGGAAAAAAATTTTTTTGTAAAGAATAAAATTAAACTGCAAACTCAGCCCTAGTTCCCAGGGTTTTGAGCAAACTGACTGGTGTCTAGACTGGTGAGTGATGAATGAAAAATAGATATCCAGAGTTACAGTTTAAGGTGGAATCTCACTGGTTTCAACCTGAAATGAAGCAACACATAGTTATTTTGGCCAAGATTCAGTTTGAGATTTCGAATTTGTCTGAATGTGGCACATAGGGGCCAGCAACCCATCTGAAGTGGTTCCTGCTTAATCTGGGCAACCCTAGGTTTGGGTCTCTGTGAAGGACAAGTTTCTTTACTATGGACTTCCGCACCCAGGTGGCTGTTTTGAGTTGAGACTTAATTGGTTTTCTGTGTCTGAACGGAGAGCTGATCTGGCTGGAGGGCTAGGCCATGGAAACGGCCAACCATTATGGAATCAGGTCACAAAGGGGTGCTAGAGAGAGCGAGTCCATTGAATGTTGCATCCTGACAACAGGGGTGCTTGGCTGGCGAGGGCACATTAACAGTCCCTATGTTTCCTACTCTTAGTTATCCTCCAAAGTATGTTTAACATGTCTTATACTTGCTCTGTCTTTTTTGTGGTTTCCCCCTCCTCTACATTACAATTATCTGTAGAGTCCCACATGGATACAAAAATGTGAATTCGAAACGGTTCCACAGCCAATCAGTGCCATGTTTTATGTGTATGCGTAACCGCATCCACAGCTGAGCTTGGGCTCACGGTCAGCATTTTAGCCTTTGATTGGCTCATTCCCCACATGGGTCCCACCCACTTTTTCCTTTTCTTGTTTGCAGTTTGCATGCTGAACTGTCAATTGAATTTCCTTAGCCACCAATGAAATCCCTGATTGACAGCATGGCATGCAAACTGAAACAAGAAAAGGAAGAAGTGGGTAGGGAAGGCGTGGGGAATGAGCCAATCAAAGGCCAGAATGCTGACTGACTGAGAGCGTTGGCTCTCCAAGCCCCAGCCTGCTGTGACTGAGGCTCTGATTGGCTGGCAGACCACAATTAGAGCTGAGCTGGGATTGACTGGAGCGCTTCCTTGTTCCCCTGTGTGTGCTGCTGACCCGGATGATAGCAGCAGCTGCAGCGATGACTGCAGCCTGGGAAGATAAAAATAGAATCCGGGCCAATCTGCAACAATGAGGCTGTGGATTGGCTTGGATGCGGATACCTGCGGATCTGAAGCAGATATCCACAGTTCTGCAGGGCTCTAATTATCTGGCCCCCTGTGCCAATGCTATGTGTCCCCTTTGGGGCTTCTGCCTGTAACCATCTAGAACGAGCATGGATAGAGCCATCTCAGAGTATGATGAATGTGTATTTACAATATATCTCTGTGCTATGTATTGTTTCAAATTGTATTCTACATAATTAGAAAAATATTTGCAGTATACCTTATAACAAGAGTTATGGAAACCTAACATCTTTGCTTTTAAAACCATTGTTGCAGGGTGCACTTTTGGGGAATCTGTTTTCCTTTCAGAGAGGGTTTTGGGTTTTTTTTTGTTTTTTTTTTGCCATCCAGGCTTTATGGGCACACACATCAAGGACAGAAATCAGCTTTGGAGTAATTGAGCATGATGTTCACTTGTGCTGGGGTGAGATTTTGGACTTGCATTTGTTGATTGTATTGCAGTTTTATCAGCATCAGCAATATCAGTATTTATTCCTTTGCGGTACAATAATGCCTAGAGGCCCCATTGTTCTAGGCGCTGTATACAAACACATATATGGGAAGAGACAGTCCCTGCCCTGGACATCCTGCAATCTGATTAAACAAGATAGATGAAGGATGAAGCAAAGGAAGCATAGTTAACATCTGTGCATTGACCACTTGCCCAACTACTCACGCAAGTAATGAATAATAGAGTGGGAAATTAGATTCAGTTCTTCTGAATCTCAAAATTCCACAGAAACTAGTGAGTTGTGTGTCCCTGCAAGGCATGGAAAGATCAGCTTCAATGAATTTAATATGTGAAAAAAACAAAGCCCCTCTCCCTGCCCCACAACAATCTGATTCACTTGCAGACTTTTGGCTTGCTTCTCCTGTGGGTGACTGACACCAGAGTGCAGTTGCTCAAAGCCTAGTATTCAGCAGAAATATGTTCTTTCACTTTCCCAGTAATTCATGCCCATTATTTATAAACTGATGCCTGATCCGCAGAGGAGAAAATCAATTGCACTATATATCCAGTGGAAGACAAAAAGCTTTAGAGACTTGTCAATACACTTTAAGCATTACCTCATGGCTGTGGGTTGTTATGTGAGTATGGATGACAAGCATTTTGTTGCTGTGTATGCTAGTTACTGGAGTCTCTGTCCTTGAATATGTGGACCTTTACAAACATTGTCACCTCAAGAATGAGTAAAAGAGAGCTTTCTGAGATACCAGGTTGGTTAATTTGTTTGTTTATTTTAATTTCTAAATAATGTTTTTATTTTTAAGTTCCCAGTTTTAAAATTTAATTACAAAAATGAAAAGAAATTTATGTAGGTAAGAGTCAGGTACAACAATTTATCAGGTTATATGTACTTTAAACAAACATCAGAATGTTAATGTTGCTATTCTGTTTGACCTGAGAGTATCCAGGATGTAAATAAGAATCTCAATGTTTCTGCTCTGAATAATTTGCAACTTTGTTTGTTTGTTTTCATTAAAAAAAACCACAGTATTTTAAGGAAATAATTACTCTGAACAGTACTCTGGTATACATCAAGTATTGTTGAAAACCGATACTTAGGTTGCTCTTGCACTGTAAGTGGAATGGTATGTTTATCTACAGCATATTTTTCAGCCACTAAATGTATCCGTGCTGTACAGAATTCCAGACAGGGTGTGGTCCCTGGTAAGTAAAAGAAACAAAACTGGGGCTCAAACTGTGTGGAAACCTGTTTGTGTCCTGAGTCTGTGCTTTTCTTCTTAATCTGCACATATAAAATCCATCACAGAGGGATTAACAATTTCTTTCTTTGCAGAACTGCAGTACATATCATTCTTTTTGCATAAATAACTATAGCATCTCAGATACCTTGCATGGTAACTCTGGATAAATGACCATTTAATGGTGATTGCTCTTTATAGGACCAAATTTTAGTGTCCTTATTTAGTTTCACTCAGACAAAACTCCTGCTGCAACCTGAGGAAGACTTTTTTTTGCCTGGATCATGACAGCTGCTATTCCACCTAGTCACAACAGATAGAAGCACCATTCAAAGTCACGTTTGGAGGACACTGTATAATCCTATTGAACCAAATCCTCTCTGTTAAGCCTTAAAAGGTGTGGAATGAAAGGGCAGATCTGAAGCTGGAGTCAATGCTATCTTGCTATGTTGAAAACAAGGCTGGTTCTGGAGTAGATCTAGGCAGGGGAAGTGGCCAGGTTACATGGGAGAGAGCTTTGCAGATCCTTGGCCTTCTATACTGCATGAACTTGCATCAATAGATTTCTCATCCTGGATCTGTGGCTTTGCTTCCATGACCAGATTGCTGCTATGGTGTTGAGGTGCTATGAAAGAGAATGTCTGCTGCCTCCAGCACCATTAATTGACAATGCTAAATTAATTGTCCCCACTGCCTTAAAACATTAGTATGGATAGATTAACTGTTTTATTGACTCTTCCTTTTTGCCTCCCTTGGACATGCATACCCCACCCCCCCATTCCATGCTTTTTTTTTATCCCTTTTTGAGTTTAATGCTACTCCTGATGCTGGAGGGCAGTGGCTCAGGAGCTTCAGATTTTCCCTCCTATTCCAAATGGTCATGGAGTGGGGACAGAAGCCACCCTGTGCATGTGTGTACCATACTATTTCGTGTCATTCCTTTCCCACAAAAGTCCTCTTCCCCTGAGATTTTGGCTCATTGAGCCCCCTTCTGCAGTGCACATATGATTTAGTGTTGATACGTTCTTAAAGAATGAATATTTGTAAGGATTTTGTTAAGAAGTTTATTAAAGTAGTGCAGTGTTAGAAGGATCCATATGAAGTATAGAAAGTGTATCTGATGTATTTCTCATAATTGCTTTGCTGACATTTTTTGTTTAATGTATAATAGTATCATTTCTTTTAAGAGAAAATAAGCATTTGGGGCAAGATTTTCAAAAGGTTTTAAGTCCCATTTTCGGAAGTGACTTAGAAGCTTAAGTTCTATTCACTTTCAGTGCATTAGATTGCTAAGTGCTTAAGTCACCTTGGAAAATGCATTGTAAGGTAACATTTTCAAAAGCCCCTTAGTTCCCTTTTTCAAAGGTGGCCAATTCCTGTTGGCCTCCTAAGAGACATAGGCACTTTTGTAAATAGCTTTGAAGCTTCTAAGTTACATAGGCATTTTTGAAAATGTTACCCTTTGTGAACTGCTATGAAGAGAATGGGGGAAGTGAGGATGAGAGAGAACATTGACTGCAGTGTCAGCCTACAAAATATTTTGTATTGCTTGAGTAATTTAGGTGTGTTTTCCCAAACGAACCTATGGGATTTAGACATCCACATTTCACTGAAATTCAGTAGCAGTTGGATACTTAACTCCTTTAGGCACCTCTGAAGAGTCTATCCAAAATATCTTTACTCACAAAGAAATGATTAAAAAAAAAAACTTATACTAATTCCACACACATGCCTCTATTAAATGGGTCTGCCAACTTTTTCATGGTGTCTTATTAATGGATGTGCACAATTTAATGGGAACAGTTTGTTTAGCTGTCTTCATAGCATCAAGGAAGGGCTGAGAGCCATAACTAGCTTTTTGTTGAATAGATTTAAATATTGATTTTTTTTTTAAAAAAAGGAGTGCTTAGGTAACTGACAGGCTTAATGTATGTTATTAAATATTGACATTTCATAGCCTCCATGAGGGTGCTTTTATTAAGTAGGCTTCAGAAACTGCATTATCTTCTATGTGGTATTTATGTGTGTGGGTTCACCAACCTGTTGTAACTGTTCCTTTTAAGAAATGTAACCTTCAGTTAGAGAAACGGCTCTCAACCTGTGATCTCTGAAACACTGGTAGTCCGTGAGGGTAGTGCAGGTGGTCCATGGTGGGAAGGGGAGGGGGCAGGATAATGTAATAATAATATAATCCCTTTTCATTGGGTAAGTGTTATCTTTTTCCCACTGGTAAGCCTACTGCAGGTAAATGTACTGTGACGAGCACAATATGTTTGTGAGTGAGCATAATAAATTATCGGTATATAATAGTTTGATATATAAGTTTGACTCCTGTCAGCCATAGGCTATGTTAAAATTTTTACGTGGTGGTCCACAAAGACTTTCGATGATAGTGTAGTGATCCGCATAAAGGAAAAGGTTGGGAACTGCAGATTTAGTGTTGTAAAATGAGGGATTGTTGGGGAAACAGAACATTTCTAGCAGAGGACTTGGACTCTGGCCCTGTTATCTTACTAAAAGCATGCACT
The DNA here is from genome assembly GCA_007922175.1 of Pelusios castaneus. NCBI lineage: Eukaryota > Metazoa > Chordata > Testudines > Pelomedusidae > Pelusios > Pelusios castaneus. Next base: position 29,816,595 of record ML685767.1, read on the forward strand.
GATCAGCTACACTGAAATGAGTTCCAGAGGTGGGATTTCTCCCATGAAAGCTCATGCATTAAATAAATTTGTTAGTCTTTAAGGCTATGTTTACACTTACTAAAGTTAGTTCAAATTAGTTAATTTGAACTAACTAATATGAACTAATTTTAGTTAGTTCGAATTAACTTAATTCGAACTAGCAAAATTTAGTTCGAACTAAGCAAGTGCCATACATGGCACTTGCTTAGTTCGAATTAGCGAATTGCATTGTGTTCAATGGGCCGGTTAGTTTGAACTAACATGGCCGCATTGTTTAATTCGAACTAACTAGTTCAAATTAACCCTTAGTTCCAAGAGCATATTCGAATTTATTAGTTCGAATTAAGGAAGCCCATAATTCGAACTAATTAAAGCCTAGTGTAGCCATGGCTTAAATTAGTTCAAATTAAGCCTCCTTAATTCAAACTAACTTGCCAGTGTAGACATGCTCTAAAAGTGCCCCAGGACTCCTTGTTGAAACGAGTGTTTCCCAACAACACAGCTGCCCAATTTTCAGACTTGTATGTTTCAAGCAGGGCACCTGCGTCCACAGTTGGGTGATAAAATCAGGTGCACAAATATGTCAGTAGGGGCCATTTTTAGCTCCCAGATACATACGTGCTTGCTAGTTTTGAAAACTGATTCCACAGGGGGCTAATTATCCTGCTCTCCTCCCTGATGCATGCTCTCTCCCCTGGAACTTGTAGTAGTTTGTGCAATGCTGAGGCTGTTCATCATGTGACCATAGCACTGCTACAGTTCAGGATCTGTTGGCAATTTCTATTCTAAATTAGTCTTGGAAAAGTTTATTACAGGCCTTAGAAATTCCCTTAAGATTGAAACAGTACAACAGCCTTCCTCCCTAGGCCGCACTCCATCATCTATGGTTGTTGATTTGTTCTAAGGTGTTCTCTGGTGTCGTATGAAGTTAAACATAAAACTTTGTATAAGTATATGATTTTCCATCATCCACCTTCTGTTCAACTACTATCATTTTCCTGTTAGTGACTCCCTTCTAATATCGAGGTAGAGAGGGGAGAAGTTTTTGGATCAGAACTGCATTCGGTGTACTTTAGTTATGCACCCAAAACTATCTACAGTTTTTTTTAAAATATCAAATCATTTGACACTTGTTTTCCCCCCAAATTTCAAGCAAAGTTTGGCTGAGCAAGGCTAACCTCCCTCTTTCTCACGTATCTGCCCTTTCCTGCGGCCTGTCTCAGGTAGTATACTCATGGTGTAGCATGTGGTTGGTCAGCAGGCTTCCTATATCTTAAAGGAGCATTCGAAGGGCCAACAGCTCCGTCCTGACCTTTGGAAGGGAATGCTAGAAGAAGCCTCTTTCCACCCACTGCAGTGCTTTGCTACCTTCTGGTGAATGGAGCCAGCCTGCTCCCACTGTTTCTGCAGAAGCAGAAGTGAATGTACTCCTCCTCCTTCAATGGTGAACAGCAGACATGCCCTATAGGATAGACTATTGAGCCTAAGGAAGCTTGGAAACTAGCAAAAATGGGAAATAGCCATAGAGCTGTTCACTTAGACCTACTCTTCATAGAATGCATGCATTTTTTCATTTGGAAATTAACCAGTTAAAAGTTGGCCTTGTGTATATCCGTGAGCCGCGCAATATCTCTGGAAATGTAGCCTGTAAGATACAATATGTATCAGACTTGTATAATTTACAGAACTACTTAGTCTGAATGAGCTTTAATTTAATTATGGGGGTCCAGAAGAATTAGCAGAAAACCAGAATCCAGTTTAATCTAAAGAACATCCATTCTGAGGCTTTACCTCACCTATAGCTTTCAAGGCTTTTAGTGTCCTGACAAGTAATCTGTCAAATGAGGAATGTTGAATGCTCTTGTTTTTTACTTCAATTCATTCCTTACAGCAGCTCAAGTGATTCCATGGCAATACTGACATTTATCACAGACAAAATTAGGTCAGAAGAGTGCAGAGAGGTATCAAACTAAAAAGTGACATACGTTCATCTTTAAAAGAAAAACGAATTCTCACATTGCAAACTTTAGGTTAATGCTGCTCTTTCACATAAGGTAAGAGTTTTCCTGAGGGAATTTCCAGCTAAGTTTACAACATATATGGCATAACTGTGCTTATACATGGGTTTAAATGTGATATCTATGTGATATATGTCAGCATTCCCTAGAAAGAGAAGGAAATGCTTTGTGTCAAGCTACTGATTAGGAAGCAATTTTGCACAAAGACTGGACATACGGAATGGGCCCAATTCTGCAAGGAGCTGAACGTCCTTAGCTAATAGTGACTGCTTTAAAAATTACTGTTCTTAGTACCTTGCAGGATTATTATATGTGTATATTAATCATGATGACAGATAGAGACTCCCCTAATATTAGCTGCTACATAGTGATTAAGGGGGCAAATGTAATACAAAACATGGCATATTTTATTTGAACGTGCATACTGTAACCATTCATTATGTAAGATTTATGATTTTCCAATAGGTTTCCACATTGAAAGTAACAGAGCTTTTGTTTAAAAGACAAGGATTAATCTAGAAAGAACTTAATGCATACACAAGTAGCATGACATAGCTTTCACTCACATTGACATTCTGAAAAGAAATGCCTTTCGTTTCATCATTATACGGGATCTATTTGCTGTTTGCTTTTCATGACATATAAATTACTTTGAAAAGGTGTTCTTTTTCTGAATACCTTTGTAAGCAAACAGGACAGTAAATATTGCAGCAAGATCAAACAATATAGGGGTATTGTCTCTTTGAAAAGGTAAAATTAGAAAGTGATTCCTTGTAGTTTTATGCATCAAACACAAACGTTTTGGAGATATAATCAATAGAGATTTTAAAAAACCAAAAAAACCTTACATAATCTAAAAATCTCCTTTTAAAAGGAGATTATTTGGGCCAAATTGCTCTGTATCTGTCATCTGTCAATGCCATAGGGTCTCGGGATTTGGTGTGGCACTCAGCCACCTGGAAAGACAGGAAAGTAGTGCAGGTGACAGCTAAGTTTCTGAAGCATTCTCTTATTACAATAGCATGTTACAGTGCAACTTTTGATGCACAGGTTGTGGAGACAAGCTCCAGTGCTTAACTCTCCTGTCTTTCGTTAATTTTCACAGGGCTACTCACGTGAGCAAAGTTAAGCTCACAGAGCAGGTGAGCAATGAGTCCTAAAATATTGAAATACAACATAAAACACATTAGAGAAGCATGTACTGGTCCAAACCATGGCACCAATAAGCCTGATGAGTGACATTTTGAGGTGATGAATGGAATCTGCATCCCATTCCTCAACGTATTAAATATCTGAATAAACCCCTTCACCAAAACTCCACATCAGCTCTCTGTGATGAGCTCAATGTGGGCACAGCTGGGCTGAAGATTATTAGCAACAAAATCTGTTCTGTTTTGAATCTAAACTAAAGTAGGCATTTCTTAAATGCATAACCTGGTTGAATCAAGGTTTTCAACAGGTCTGTCCCTTTAACACATCTTCATTTCAAAAAGTTCCGTAGTTGTACAAAATATACTTGATGTGGCTGGCAGAGAACATTTTATAGTTTAAAAACAGCTGTTCTCTTATCAGGCCACTTTCCTCTAGTAGCTTAACTTAGTATTCTCTGGAAACAGATTTTAATGAGCTTCCTCCCCTCCCCAAGTTGTCAAATATTCATTTAAAAGGCATTGCCTGTTTTTCTGGACATATCTTGGGGCACTGAAGCTGGATTAAGAGACTCTATTTTAAGAGTAACTGTAGTAGCCTGTCACATCTCACAGTAAAATCCAATTGAAAAATAGCACAGGAGAGGACTTTCCTAGTCTTAATTGACCAAAGTTATTTTGTCAAGATTTTATCCTGATTACTAGAACATATAATTAACCAGAATCTAAAGAATGACCAGATCACCATATGACTATAATAAATCGCGGAGGTAATAAGAACAAGACCTTCTTAGTGCCCTTGTAAATAACAAGGAAATTGCTTAAGATTTGCCTGGGAGCCAGTGTAAAAGACAAAACTGGTGTAATGTGCTGATCTGATTCTATTTCTCACAGTAACCCTGCAATAAAATTTTAAATCAGATGCAGCTTTTACCAGAAAGTTACATGTAAATAATGAACTGCAGTCTTTTTCAAATGAAACAAGGAATAAACTGGGCATTTATGTATTTCCAATAGTGTCAATTGGCTCTATGCTTAAAGACTCTCTGTATGTTTATATAAAAAATTGTGTGAGCATCTAGGTTTGCTTCTTAAGACACAGATGATAGTTTTTAGCCGAATACCAAACGTTTTATGACACACAAGTTTTTGGAGACCCAATGTCCTCTTTCAGTTGACCAAAATTGCTGCAACTATTTATATCTGTAGACCTAATAAATGGAAATCTTGTAATAAAAAAACCAGCAAACCAAGCCAGAACTCTGGTCTTGGCAGGAAAGAGCAGATTTTCAGCAGTTGATTTAAATTTTTTTTTTGTGTGTGTGCATGTTTACCCACCAAATATTTTAAAAAGAAATTAAGGTTGTAAAGTCAAGTCCTCATAAATTAGGAAAATAGGCCTATGTAACCCTTATTTGGTTTTCTTGAGTGTATGCATTATGATTCAAGCTGGATGGGAATTTTTCAATGAAACATTTTTTGTTGAAAAATGCCAGTTCATATGATTTTGATTAAACTCTCATGTGGAAATTTCTCAGGTTAGGATGGGAGTTTGTCTGCATGTGGGCACGAGTCCCTTCTTTTCATATTGCTGCCCTGGGATTTAACCCTAGTTCTTTTACCACGTAGGTGAACACCCTAATGATGCAAGGGGTATCTCTCCTCGTTTTTGTGAAAATTTTTGGAAGCTGTATGTTTTGTCCAGATGCAGAACTGGAAGAATATTGGAAGTCTCCAAAGTAGTTTTTTAAAACTATTTATTTTATTTTAAATTGCATTCTAGTTTTCTCAAAAGTTTTTGCAGGACAGGAAAACAGCTTCTTGCTCAGCTCTACTGAAGTTAGTCTTTAATTACTTGATCTCATACTGTTCTTCTTTTCTTCACGGGACCCTGCCTTATTCCATGAATAGGTCTAATAATGTTCAGGGAGCAAATCAGGGATGTAGAGCTAATGACTTCGTAAGACCCCTGCTTATTTGCTGTGTAATTTGGAAGTATGTAGATAATGAAGCAGAGGATTGCAGGAGGAGGGGAATGGACTTGTGGATAAGGCAGCTGAATCACACCGAAGAGATGTCATGAAATTTAATGAAATAAAATAGCACTATACAACATCATAGATTTCAAAAAGTAATTGTAGATGAGGAATCATCATACAATGGGAGTTCTCTTTACCAGGAGCCTATATCAATCTGTTTTTGGCCCAGTGTTGTTCAATATCTTTATCAATGATCAAGAAGAAAAAATGAAATATAACATCATTGCTGGTAAATCAGCTGATGGAATGGTAAATAATTATGGGGAGCGCTTCAGTTTTATAGCCCAGTCTAGATCAGCAATTTCCAATCTTTTTGAGTGTGTAGACCCCCTTTCCAACCTCCAAACATTTTGCGGACCACCATATGCTAATAGTTTTATTTGAAATTGTACAGTTGCTTGGTGAGATGTTTTTATTTTTCTCTTCTGTGGAAACTCTGTAATAGCCTTGTGGACCACCAGGGGTCTGGAGACAACAGGCTGGAAATCGCTGATTTAGATCATTTGATAAAGTGGGCTAATTTAACAAAAATGTGTTTTAATACAGCCAGATACAAATTTACACATTGAGCAGGGGCATCCCTGCTCCAAAAAACCATTCAGGGCACAGCCTAGGCTCACCCCACCCCCCGCCCAAAATCAAGCCCCCCACCATACTCCCCCACTGCGTTCTTAGCCTCTGTCACCAGTGGCCGTGGCCCCGGCTCCCGGGCTGGATCTGGCCCCTGCCATTGGCGGCCTCAGGCCCGGATCCCAGGTCGGCTCAGGACTTATGACACGAGTTTGGACACTCAGGGCTTGTGTCCCTGTGCTGAGAGCCAGCAACATCCTTTGACTTTGAGGAACAAAGAATATTAGTTATAGTTAAAAGATGGGGGACTGTATCCCAGAAAGTAGTAAAACTGAAAAACAGTTTAGGTTCACAGTATATTGAATTGAGTTGAAAATAAGCTGCAAATGTGATGCAGTAGAAGAGGGCAAATATGATCTTCAAATGCAAAGGACTTGGTGGTGATGGGGGACTTCGATTACCCAGACATCTGTTGGGAAAATAACACAGCAAGGCACAGATTATCCAATATGTTCTTGGAATGCACTGAAGACAATTTTTTATTTCAAAAAGTGGAGAAAGTTACTAGGGGAGAGGTCGTTCTCGATTTGGTTTTGACAGAGAGAGGAAGTAGTCCAGAATTTGAAAGTGGAAGGTAATTTAGGTGGAAGTGACCATGAAATGATAGAGTTCATGATTCTTGGAAACATTAGGAGAGACAATACCAAAATAAAAACAATGGATTTTAGGAAGGCAGACTTTAGCATCCTCAGGGAATTGATGGGAAGGATACCATGGGAAGAATGTCTAAGAGGAAAAATTACTAAAGACAGTTGGCAGTTTTTCAAAGAGATGTTATTAAGAGCACAAGAGCTAACCATTCCACTGCACAGGAAGGATAAGAAGTATGACAAGAGACCTCCTTGTCTTAACCAGAAGACCTTCAAAAATAAAGAGAGAGTCCTACAAAAAGTGGAAGCTATGTCAAATTACAAAGGAGGAGTATAAACAAATAACACAATTATGTAGAGGAGAAATCCAAAAGGCCAAGGCACAAACAGAGATCAAACTAGCTGAAGTCATAAAAGGTAACAAAAATACATTCTTCAAATACATCAGAAACGAGATAAACCAAGAACAGTGTAGGACCCTTACTCAACAAAGAGGATAAAACAATAAAGGAAAATGTGGAAATGGCAGAGGAACTAAATAATTTCTTTGTTTAGATCTTCACTGAAAAGGTTGGTGGAGATTAGATGTTTGATGGAGAGGAGGGCAATAGAAATGAGATAGGGTCAGAAGCTAAAATAGGGAAAGAGCAAGTTAAAAATTACTTGGACAAGTTTAGATGTCTTCAAGTCACCGGGGCCTGATGATATGCACCCTAGATAGGAGATATCTGAAGCATTAGCTATTATCTTTGAAAAATTATGGAAGACGGGTAAGGTCCCAGAGGACTGGAAAAGGGCAAATATAATGCCCATCTACAAAAAGGGAAATAAGCGCAATCCAGGGAATTATAGACCAGTCAGTTTAACCTCTGTTTTGAGAAAAATAATGGAACAGATAATTAAGGAGTTGATTTGCAAACATCTAGAAGACAATATGGTGCTTAGGGCTAGTCAGCATGGATTTATCAAAAGACAAATCATGTCAAACCAACTTGATAGCTTTCTTTGTTGTGGTAACGAGCCTTGTAGATAGAGGGGAAGTGGTAGATGTGGTATATCTAGACTTTACTAAGGCATTTGTTACGGTCTCACATCACATTTTCATTAATAAGCTGGGGAGGTACAAACTAGAGGGAGCTACTATAAGATGGGTGAAAAACTGGTTGGATAACCACTTTCAGAGAGTAGTTATCAATGGTTCACATTCAGGCTGGAAGGATATAATGAGCGGGGTGCCGCAGGGATCTGTCCTGGGTCCGATTTTGTTCAACATTTTTATCAATGACTTATATGATGGCATAGAGAGCAAACTTATTAAGTTTCCAGATGATACCAAACTGGGAGGGGTTGCGAATACTAGAAATAAGGTGCACATTTTTATCAGTGCAGGTAATTTTCTATTGGAAACACTTATTTAAGGATGTGATGGATTTTCTGTCACTTGCAGTCTTTAAATCAAGAATGGATGTTTTCTAAAAGATACGTTATAGCTCAAAGAGAGATGATGGGCTTGAGGATACTGGTGAGGTTGTATGGCCAGAATATGACAATTCCATTTCTCAAAACTTTTGAGGCTGGTTTTCCAGCATCATTCTGTTCCAATTTGCTAATAATTTCCTTTCAGCACTGACTGTCGCTTTCTGGAGGATATTTACTTTGACTATGTAGCTATTCTTATACATTTTCCATACATTCTATTTTTAAAAAATCTATAGGCCCAGTGTTGTTTTTTGTGATGGTACACAGGGGTATGGAGTACCAGCACCTTTTTTGCTGACCCTGCTGCCCAGCTGGCAGGGTGGGGTCATCAGGGAAAAGGAGCGCACCTCTGCTGTCCTCTGTGGTCCCCACTCTCCAATTGTGGGGGCAGGGATCAGCAAGAGAAAGGAGCACACCACTGGAAGAAGAGGGGTGGTGTAGGAAGAAGAGAGGTGGGAGAGACATTTTTCAAATTTACTATCAAGATACAAGTACCAACACCTTTTTCCCCCCCAATGGTAAATTCATGCCTATTATTAGTTCATTTGTCCCTCTGACTTCATTGCTAAAATATCGGACATGTGACTAATCCCTTAGCATGTACCATAATCATTTGGGACTATTGAAGGGAATCATTCACAAGTAGGAGCTAAAGATTAAATTTGTATTTATGTTGGAGCATAGGATTCAGAATATTTCATTTTTTAACCCTCATGCACATCTTTGCTTCTCTGTTATCTGTGTTAGTGTCAGATACCTTAGGCTTCAGATTGGGCCTGGATCCTTGCAATTTGACTGGTTTCAGAAGTATAGATTGTACAGAGTTATTACACATAACATTTCTTCACTAAGTTTTATATGTAATATTATGAGATTTAAATTTATTCAAGAAGAAGGAGTTTTGCAACCCAAACATTGCAGAATGGTGCTGATGCCTAAAAATTGACTAGGAACAAAAAGAAATAGAGAAACTGTTTTCATTTTCAACCTGAAGTATAATAAATGAACAATGAATGGTGAAAAATATATTTGATTTTAAATTTGCTTTAAATATCTAAAGTGGTGGTCATCCAGTAGCTAAGGAAATGTTATATGAATTTTAAACTGATGTTTCAACATGTGTGTGTGTGTGTGTGTGTGGCTGGGTGTGTGAGTAAGGGTTGCTAACCCTGCATTTTAGTTTTTACTGATGTGAAGATCTGAAAATGATTTTTTTTTTATGGACACGATTAACTTTACTGACATAACTAAAAATACCATAAACAATGCAATAATATCACAAAAGTGTGCACTCACTCACTCAGTATTCTTATACAGGAATTTGGAATTGGGTAATTGTTTTAGCTGCAGTTAATTGATCAGTTGGGTTCTTTGGATATGTGAAATAGATAATAGGTCATGATCAGTGTAGTTTTATGATACAAGAAGTGATTCTGAACAATGGCAATCAATCTCATCAAAATATGTTTTTTTCTACACTGTTACTAACATTTTAATTTTAGTTATGGATTTACTGAAAGTGTAAATTTATTGATGCTTGGCAACCCTGTTCACATACGTACTAAAGCTGCATTGCAATTTTCCATAAACCTCAAGCTAGTCTAATACTGGTGTAATTCATTTTTAAAATTGTCTTGCATTTTAGCTCAAGAAGATACTTCAATGCTGGGATTTGCCATAGGTTGGTATATTCTAATTGGGTATAAATATTTTGGATGCCCGTTTTTTTGCACTTCAGCCATAGAAGATAGATATAGCTATGATTTAAAAAAACAAAAAACTGAAGGGAAGTGTGCAGCCTTATTAATACAAGGTCAGAAATCACCTTTCTTCTTCAGAATGGGAGGCCCTTGCAATTTTAGCTGCTGATTTTGAAAGATATTGAGCACTTGCAGCTGATGTTGACTTCCAGTGGAGATTTAAGTGTTGCGCACTTCTGGAGAACTGGCTCATAGCTCTTAATGCTGCAGGTGGTTAATCACATTCCTATAAATACTGAATATCCTCAATTCCTGTTGACTTGAATGGGAGCTGCCCAGAAAAATGTGGGATTGAGTTATAATTAAATGGAGAAATCTTCCCCTCTCTTTTCCACTTCCACCCTAACTGTTGATCCAGTACCCCTACCAGTTTTCCTACCAGTTTACACCAATGGTCGAGCAAGCCCTAAATCTGACATGGAGGGACTGAATTTTTCAGTTGGGAAGCCCCCAAATATGCTCTAGTGGTGGACTTGGATCCTCCGCCCCCATGGAAGGATTAATTTTCCCACCACAAAAACCACCTCAGGACTGGGAGAATGTGGTCCCTGCTATCCTGACCAATGCCTTTAATGCACCACTTTCCATTCAAAAGTTTAGTTGGAAGTGCTGTGTGCAGATGCAGCATAATCCGATTTAACGGATCTAATTAGGACTGGGTAATCAAAAATTCAGACAATCTGGAGGATGGGAAAGACAGCATCATCTATGGCCACAAGAGAGATCGCCCACTTCTGTACCTATGTACACTGGTTGCTTGGTTATGGAGAGATGGGTAATGGAGGGTTGAATAAATGGGATTCTACCATAATTACATTTTAAACTCTTAAGGGCCTGATGTTACTTTTACTGAAGTCTGGGAGAAAACTCTCCGTAAGTGGTGCAGGATCATACCCTATGTGATGACCCAGAGTCTTAGAATTGTTAAACAAGTTTCCAAAATAGACATTGCATTTGTATCTGTTTATTTGTTAAACTTTGGGCAGCCTCAAAGTAAAGTATTTTGGGCTGTGTCAGGGGTGCTGCTAAAAAGGAAGTGTTCATCTCTAGCTATAGGCTACTGGAATCTTCCAATATCTGCTAGCTTCATGTCTTTCCCCAGGATTATTATTGCATATACTACGTCTTGCCAGCAGAGCTCTGCGGTTTTTTTGGATACACTGAGCCTGCATCTCTTTTGTCCTGGATTTTGTGTCATCTGATTCACTTCTGTAGATGTGGATGATTTTTGAAAATCATGGCATTGGCCTTCTTACTACATACCCCTCTTCTTATGAAAAAAATAATTTAAAATAGTAAAAATTATAAATGTCACTAGAAAATCTGTGTTTTCCTGCTTAACAGCCATTGCATTTGGAAGCTGGTGAAGTGAATTTCAGGTAACAGAAATAATTCTAGCTCGTGGTGTTGATTATTGCCACATTTATTCACCATTCAACAGCCTTGTCTAATTGTAGAACAACACCTCTGGCCGTTTATCATGCAGAATTGTGCAATATGAGTCTATGGACTTTTCCTGAACTCAAGAATTGTTACTTTTCTTTGAACTCCTGGCTTTCAGTTCCATTGACCTTGGTGCTCATTTTTAACTGGTGTGCCATTTATCACGCCAAGGCTTACAAATATTGTTGGGAAAAAGTCTCGAAGTGCAATCATTCACACTTACAATCTCTTTGTGTTTGGATTTCCCAGTTTCCATATAGTGTAACTGATAGGAAGAGATTAGTTACAAAGCTGTAATTCTGTTGAGGGATTTTGATGATGCTATACCATAAACTGTATAGAGATACCCAAGAGGTTTAAGATCATCAGAGCTCTGGGATGAAGTTACAGCGTCTACAATCAGTCTCTGTCAATATCCATTTTATAATAGTTTTTCTTGTAAACTAGGCATAAAATATTGGTTTTCCTGTAGGTTATGAAACTATCTGTTGTATTGATCCTTTCCATGCCATGGCAGCTGCCAACCAGTGCCAGTTAGAAACCAGATGTGATACAAATAGACATAAATGTGAATTCCAAAATGCTATAAAGACATCCTATATTCTGATTGGTAACTAGATGTTGGAATACCAGAATAAATCTGGACAACTTTTGCTTAGAAAGTTGTATCATAAGTAATTATTACCCACTGTAAAAAGTAATATATGAAGCCCCGTTACATTGCAGGAATTTCTGATGATGTTTGCATGTTTAAATCCAGTCCAAGTTCAGCATGTAATTTAAAATCAGACCAAATCTAGCCTTTTCTCTCCTTTATCATCTCCTCTCTTGTGTTCTCTCTGCTCAGTTTTTGATTAATACTACAAGTTTTTTCAATAACATTGTTTCTCTTAAAGACCATGGCTTTTGCCTCCCCTATGCTTATTGCTGCTTCTTTTCCTTTCTCTTCATCTCCTTCTTTAAGATTTTCTTCATTTCTCTTATTCCTTCCTCTATCCTCTCTCTTGTGTCCCACTCTCTCCTCTCCTCTCCTCTCCTCTCCTCTCCTAGAAAGCTTTCATAAGTTTAAATACAAAATCAAAAGATGTAAAATATTTTTCATTCATCTGTTTGCTAGAGAGGAAGCAAAGGTCATGCCTGTCTCAGAAATTCTTTCTTCATGTGAATGGATGGAATAATCCAGTGGTGCTTCATTCTCTAATGGCCTTTTTAGGCTAAAGAATACATTTTTTTTAGATCCATTTGTGCTAATATTTAAACAGTAAAGAATCATTTTAAAACTCCATTTGAAGTATGAAAGAATTTCTCTGTTGCAGCTAAGATCTCCTTTCAACACCTCATCAAAAAAAAAAAAAAGGCAGCATATTAGAAGAATTTAAAATGGGGAAGAGAATAGATACCTGAGAACCCCAAACCAAGTGTATGGAATTGAATTGTCTTATTCCTTTATTATTAGTAGAGCTGGTCAAAAGTCAGAAATGATGCAGAAAAATTCCAAATTTTTTTGTCTGAATTGAGATGAAACATAAAAATGTTTTTTTTTTCCACAGAACTTAACTTTCAGAAAATTTTTGATTCAAAATTGTTGAAATATTTTGAGCATAACAAAATATTTTGACATTCTCAAATACAAATAATGAAGGAATAATAAGAGGGAAGACTAAGGGACATGATGGGAGACTGCCCATGGTCACTGCCTGCACAACATTTTAGGTGCAATTGCAATCCAAATAAATTATAGTAGTTTTCTGCAAACTATTAAAGTATTTTTCCCAGGTTACAAATGTAGGAATTGAGGTGAACAGATTGAGAGACTTGCCAATATTCTTCACCAAGTGTCCAACAGATGTCCTGACAACTAATCAAAAACAAAAACAGTTTAATCTGAGCATGTCAAAATATTTCATTTTGCTCAAAATGTCACAATGAAAGCGTTCAATATTTCTGAATAAAAAATATTCTGAATTTCTCCTTTCCCACTGTTGTTATAGAGGGACTGTATTTAACCTATTGACATTTAAAATTTCCCAGAATTCATCAGAAAAGAAAAAAAAAAGGGGGGGGGAGTCAGTGACAAAGCATAATCTAAATACCAAAATAATATAGTAACTATACTTGGATACAGTGAAAGGCCCTGATGCTACACACTGTTGCATGCACCCAGATTCCAGCACAAAACTCAGCTAAAGTAAGTAGGGCTCTGTGTGACTGCTGCAGTCCATCTGTTCACATTGTCTTGCATGAGTGGGGCCTAACTAGGTTGAATTTATTGACCCTGAATGGAAAGGAAATAACGTTCTCTCTTGTAGTATCACCATTAAAAAGCTCGCATGTATTTATGGTTAGCATACACAACAAGATATCATGTTTATCTCTTCTCCAAAGAATGAGGAAATACTGCAATATTTCATTGTAATGGTTGGCAATCTAGGAGCACACCAGGGTTGCCACAGAAGTTGTAAATATTTATTTTGGACAGAATTGCTCATTAAAAATGCTGTAGAATTTGTTTGTCCGTAATCTAATAAATGATACAGAAACATAGACTTAGGTCATGCACAAAGCCCTGCTCATGTGTAGGGGGTCCATTCATGTGCATTCCTGGCAGATTGGGGTCATATCCTGTCCATACCCTCCTACTCATTACTGATGCACTATAGTAGCTGCTGGTGTCCAATAAGTTAAAAACCTGAGCCTGGGATTCTGTCATCCTCATTCCCATAGGATCAGGTACAGTAGCACAGTATGTCTTTATATGATAAATTACTATTTAAATGAGAGAATGCAAATCTGTGGGTTTTATAATGGGAAAAAAAATGAATGATGTGAACCATTGATCACTAGATCTGTTGACTTCTTAAAGCTACTCTAGTTTAAACATTTTTTCATAAATAGTCTGAACCTCATCAGATATTAAAATAACACAGTAGGAGTCTTAGAGTAGGAAGTATAACCTAATCTGAGACATTAGGGAATAAAAAGTAGTTCTTGTGAATCATAGGCCAACTAGTTGGTTGCAATTTTTGAGAAGTCCTCGCTGATCATCCTTGGCTGCTCTTGATTCAGCTATTTCTTTATGACTGTGATTAGTGCATATTGCAGATAATTTTTGTCATATTCGATTATTGCACAATAGATTAAGACAAATTCTTCAGTACCTGAATTTAATAAATTAGCTGGGTGCTTTTTTCTATTCATGCATGTTGCGCAGAGATGACTCATTCTTCTGTCCTTCAGGGAAAGTCACCAAATATAACAAGAATCTATCACTAAAAAATGGCAATTTTTTGCTATGAGAGAGGGCTGGGTTTTTGTTTGCAACCGTCAATGTGATCCAATAAGGATTTTATTTCATTGTGTAAATGGCGCTCTACTCGCAGGCTGGTTTGACAACTCACTGCCTCTGGAATAACAAATTATTCTCTATCTCAAAACTGTGCATGTGTGTTTTGAAGCTGTAAATCTAACGTGGAACCTTAGAAAATGACTTTCTAAGGAAAAATAATTCCATGTCAAACTTATAGGTATTTGAATTCAAATGGATGTCAAAGGAGGATTCAATTAAATTCAAAGGTATTTGAAATCAAATTGTGACTTATAAATGGTCAGGACATAATATGACTATAATAAAATGCTCTTAAGAAATACTAGTCTCTACACATATTCATTCTCTATAGGTGTTTGTATTAGCTTCCTTTTTGTTCCTGAGAATGTGAGCCCTGTCGACTTTTCCTCTTGAGTCTGCAGAAGGAAAAATTAAGGCAATTAAGTCACTTGTCTTTTTTTTCCTAAGTGGGCTATGAAAAATTAAATAATTAAAATTGGACTATAAATAATGAACTGAACTCATTCTGCTGTGAGGTATGACGTTGTTCTCAGTAGGAAGAAAGTTTATATTGTAAATAAAATGAGTTCATTCTGTTATCCAGGGGGAGATGAAGCAAAGGAATGACTAACACAAACAGCAAAGTGGTAAGTTCCATCTTTATTTTATTTATCAAACTCAGCTTTGTTTCTGCAGCCCCATACATTTTTAAATAAGAATTATCTTGGCATTTGTAAGTGAATTTAATTGAGTACATTCCCTATTTGGCAATCTGGTGTTTTTTGTTTGTTTGTTTTTTTTACCAATTACCTGAAATGTGTGGTAAAAGATGGTAAAAGCTGGACCATTGGTTGTAGCAGTGGGCGATGCTATGTCTTCATTTGCTTGCTATAATGTTCTTTAAATTTAAAGTTTAGAAAAAATTCTTGCAGTGTAGTGACAGGAGAATGCTCATAGCTTAGTTCCTTTGAAAACATGAAAATACCCCATGACATGAATGCAATGTATCCTCTTAATGTTCTCCTGTACTCTCTCTGATCCTTTTGCTTCCAATGTACTTTCAACTCCATTATAAATGACTTAAGGTCCCACTTGATAACACTAATAAGCAGAGTTTTCTAAACCACTGGAAAATAATCAGAGTGGTCTAAAAATTGGTGCATCTGAATGTTCACAGATACTGGAGATGTATCAATTTTTCCTAAAGCCTACCTGTAATTTTGTATTAGATTATAGCTCCAGTGTTTGGGAATATGTCTACAAATTAAGGGCTAATTTTTGGCAGACCTTTCCTTACAGGTATTGCCAAAGTGTGCATTTTAAGTGACAAAAATCCATTTGGAAGGATGATATCTGTTAATCATTTTTCTTTGAACAGTTACTGTAAGATAGTGAAAGGAAGGATATAAAAATGGGTAAATAGTAGATGCACCTGTATGTGAGGTGTTGTGGTGGGAGATTGGGAAAAGCAGATACAAGTTAAAAAAACCCCAAAAGAATAACAAACCCTCATGTGTAGTCTTTTTGCTGCATGATTTAGGGGTATATCTGCAGCTGTGGTTTGACACATTGTAGATAATTTTCAAATTGAATAATGGTGAAAAGTGGTTAATTTTCCATCTACAGCATGTGAATAATTAGAACTGCTCTTCTTCTCTCCAACCTCTTCATCCTGGCTGAAAGTTGAGATGTGTCCAAAGAGGAAAAGGTACATTCTGAACAAAATAGAATGTGATCAGTAATGTGTCTGTCATGAAAAACAATGTGCAATTTTACTAGAAAGAAACATAATTGATGTATCTGTGCATTTGAAACCATGTGAACTGGTAAAGAATTGTATGAACTGGAAGGTGCCCAGTGATGCTTAGCAGAGAATTCTGCGGTGAGCTGAAACACAAAAGGGAAGCTTACAAGAAGTGGAAGCTTGGACAGATGACTAGGGAGGAGTATAAAAATATTGCTTGGGCCTGCAGGGATAAAATCAGAAAGGCCAAAGGGTAATTGGAGTTGCAGCTAGCAAGGGATATGAAGGGTAACAGGAAAAGTTTCTACAAGTATGTCAGTAACAAGAAGAGGATCAGGGATAGTGTAGGTCCCTTACTGGTTGGGGCAGGCAACCTAATAGCAGATGATGTGGAAAAGGCTAAAGTACTTGATGCTTTTTTTACATCAGTCTTCACAGGCAGGGTCAGTTCCCAGGCTACTGCACTGGGCAACACAGAATGGGGAGAAGGAGAGCGGCCCTCAGTGATGGAAGGTCAAGTTAGGGCCCACTTAGAGAAGACGGATGTGCACAAGTCTATGGGGCTGAATGAGCTGCATCTGAGGGTGCTGAGGGAGTTGCCAGATGTGATTGCCAAGCCGCTGGCCATTATCTTTGAAAACTTGTGGTGATCAGAGAAGGTCCCGGATGATTGGAAAAAGGCAAATATAATAGCTATCTTTAAGAAAGGGAAAAAGGAAGGTCCAGGGAACTACAGACCAATCAGCCTCACCTCAATCCCTGGAAAAATCATGGAGCAGGTCCTCAAAGAATCCATTCTGGAACACTTGGAAGAAAACAGTTTGATTAGAACCAGTCAGCATTGATTCACCAAGGGCAAATCATGCCTGACCAACCTGATTGCCTTCTATGATGACATGACTGGCTTTGTGGATATAGGAATAGCCATTAACATGATATACCTCAACTTTAGCAAAGCTTTTGATACGGTTTCCCACTACATTCTCGTCACCAAGTTAAGGAAGTATGGGTTGGATTAATGGACTGTAAGGTGGATAGAAAGTTGGCTAGATCATCGGGCTCAGTGGGTAGGGGTCAATGGTTCAATGTCTAGTGGCAACCAGTAATGAGTGGAGTGCCCCACGGGTCAGTCCTGGGGCTGGTTTTGTTTAACATCTTCATTAATGATCTCGATGATGATGGGATAGATTGCATGCTCAGTAAGTTCGCAGATGACACCAAGCTGGGGGGAATGGTAGATAGACTGGAGGGTAGGGATAGGATTTTGGGAGACCTAGACAACTTGTCGCATTGGGCCAAAAGAAATCTCATGAGGTTCAACAAGGACAAGTGCAAAGTCCTGCACTTAGGACAGAAAAATCCCTACAGACTAGGGACTGATCGGCTAAGTAGCAACTCTGTAGAAAAGGACCTGGCGATTATGGTGGAGGGGAAGCTGGATACGAGTCAACAGTGTGTCCTTGTTGCCAAAAAGGCCAAGGGCATATTGGGCTGCATCAGTAGGAGTGTTGCCAGCAGATCAAGGGATGTGATTATTCCCCTCTATTTGGAGCTGGTGAGACCATACCTGGAATATTATGTCCAGTTTTGGGCTCCCCACTACAAAAAGGATGTTGACAAATTAGAAAGAGTCCAGCAGAGGGTAACAAAAATTATTAGGGGGCTGGGGGAAATGACTTATGAGGAGAGAAGGAAGGAACTAGGCTTATTTAGTTTGGAGAAGAGAAGACTAAGGGGGAATTTGGTAGCAACCTTCAACTATTAGAAGGGCTGCTCCAAAGAGCTAGGCTGTTCTCAGTAGTAACAGAGGACTGATCAAGGAGCAATGGTTTGAAGTTGCAGCTGGGGAAGTTGAGGTTGGATATTTAAAAAAAACCTTTCTCACTAGGAGGGTGGTGAAGCACTGGAATGGGCTACCTAGGGAGGTGGTGGAGTCTCCATCTTTGGAGACTTTTACGGTCTGGTTAGACAAAACCCTGGCTGGGAGGATTTAGTGGGAGTAGTCCTGTTTTTAGTAGGGGGTTGGACTAGATGACCTCATGAGGACACTGTCAGCCCTAATATTCTATGAAAGAGTAGGAACACTAAAGATGCACAGAGATTTTCTTTAATAGCATAAAGACATCTCTTAAATCACAGCTAATTATAGGCTCCATCCTGTAGGTTACGCTCAAACAAAACTCTTGTGGATTCCTATCTGTCAGGTCATGCTAGTAGATTTTATGGCTATTTAAATTACAGTTGTGAACATTCTCTAAATCAGCCTGCAGAGCTTACATGTTTCCTTAAAGACTAACAGGAAGAAGGGTCCAGGGTAATGCCTACTTGTTAAGGAGTATGATCTGTATATTTGTATGTGCACATTTCTTGGCCTAGCAACATTACACAACCTCAGAGATTATTCCATCATATGTTAAGAACAATCTGTATGGAAGATATTTAAGATCGAGTATTTTCAGTCAGAATATTAGTGTGTGATAGCCCAGATTTTGCTATTTATGTGTTTGTCTATTTCAGAACCATTCTGAAGGGATGTAGGAATATTTTGTACCGAGTTAAGAAATTTCCTTTTCTACTTAAAAGCTGAATTTAGAGAGTCCACAAAATTCTTCCCTGAAATGGACTGCCGAGTAGTAGTAGTTGTTCTCTAATAACTTTATCATTGTTCTGTTTTATGGTGAAATGAAGCATTATCAAAATATTTGAGTTGTTTGCATCTATGAATACATATCTTACTAAACTGGCCACAAGAACACGAGGTAACTGATTGTTTTAAAACCTTAAATTTATTAATTACCCCGAACTGGTCATCTGTAGAGGATATCAAACCTGACACCAGCATGAGCTGCTTCTGCCTAAGGCTTTGTCTACCCTATGGAGCTGTGTGGAGAAATGTCAACTTTCCTCAACAAAATAGTGGAGATGCACACACTACAATGCTTCTCCCACCAAAAAAATTCTCCTACTTTGTCAACAAAATAAAACCATCTCAATGAAAGGAATAGAGCTTTTTATGGCAAAGTTAGAGGGTTAGTGTAGATGCTGCTTGGTTATGTCACTATAAATGGCCTTCAGGAGATGTCCCATCTTGATCAGTCTGGTCAGCAGTTTGAACTCCACTGCCCTGCACCCAGGTACATATATATCCACTCCTCTCTTTAAAGATCTGGGAATTCTGAAATTTCACTGCATTTGCTTGGCATGGACAGTTGACATTGTACCTTCCCAGCTGACTGTGGCAGCTCTACACAGCAAACACTTTATCATTTGGTGCACACCAGGGTTGTCAAATCTGCTGAATATATAGGGAGATGAGGCTGTGCACTCCCAGCTGTGCTCCAGCCAGAGGAACTTCAATACCTACGGTCAAATTTCTTGTGATGTGTTGGAGAAGGGCTATGGAGTTAAATTGTCAGTTTGGTTCTGCTCTGAAGACCTGATGCTTCTATAAGGAGCTGGACTCCCTCTTTGGCAGTGACCTCACCTCCATCGCCAAGAACTCTGAGATACTTGGGTGGGGCTGGAGACAGCAGACAATGGACTCAACTCTGAGGATGAAATAATTGACAAGAAGGTCAAGTTGGAGGACTAGATGGGACACACGAAAGGGTTGTCCAGTTTTGTGTTAAGCCAAGACCTCTTCCCAACCCAGGAGGGCTCAAGCCCGTCGTGGCACTCAGTCTCTGTGGTGCATGATGCAGAAGAGGGGAGCTCTGGTAAGTGAGCACTTTGAATTGATGCTGCTCAATTATATGAGGTAGAGCTGTCCTTTGCTTTGCTATATTCTAGAATTGGATGAAGGGATAGAAATATACGAAAATTAGCAGTGTTGGTGTGTACTTTACATTCTCCTATGCAGCTAAGCAATGCAGAGACCCAGCATATTAATGCATACTAAAATTTCACAGGAATCCTCTAGAGAGATCTCTAGGATACTTTCTTGGAGGCACTTGCTAATCCTCTGCTGAAGGTCCCTTGGTAGAGCTGCTTTGTTCCTCTGCTGCAGAAAACTTTCCCACACCAATAGGCAGTCTCTTGTGCAGCACATAGGGGAGCAGCATAGGGATCCAGTTTAAAGTTGCACACATGCAATGGCGTGCCCAGGTATCCTTGATTTCCCTCAGGAGTGAGACATCAGCTTCAATAATCCTCTCTGCCCCTTGGAAAATGAAGGCAGAATTTGCAGTTTTGTCCCTAATCACCTGCAGTGATCCCTTTAAAAACACTTATACCCATGGCCCCATCTTGAGTGCCACCCCCCTCCATCCCTGAGTTGGACTCACTATGTTTATGGGATTCACCGAGCTGTGTGCTTGCCTAGGAACAGTGAGAAAGAGGTGTATTTTATCTTTATGGGAGTGCCCTAACAATAATGCTTCTATTTGTTTGTTGTGTTTCTCACAGATGTGGTCATCAGGGGAACCCACTACATACTAGCACCTCCACCTGATAAGAAAACAACTGAGAAGGAGCAAGGAGGATATATTTCAAGAGATGCTCCAATGCTTAGAGGCCAAAAAACAAGAAGGCAGGGCATTGAGAGAGATTTGAAATGAAAATTATAAAATAGACAGGATAGAAAAGAGAACCAGGAGTGAATTTTAATTGGCCAGAGGCAGATGATAAAAGTGATGGACCAAAAGGAGAGGGTGAAGTCTCCAGTCAGTCATGTGTGTTTTCTCCCACTGCAGCTGATACAGAACTGCTTGCCATGGGGCCCCCCCCCCCCCCCCCCCCCCCCCCAAAAAAAAAAAAAAAACTCCTACCACACATTCCTTGCAACTTCCTGGCCTGACTTGGTACCTCATTCACTCCACCCATTTGGAGAGCTTCCAAAATTACAGCTGGACTTATGCACATCATTGTAGAGGTTGCCCCTCAAAACCTGAGAGATCTGTGCCTGGTTCACTTGTTCTATAGGTATACCTTTTTTTTTTTTTTTTTTTTTTGGAGTCACCGTTACTCTCAATTTCTTCAGCTTCAACTGGAACACTTGCATTTTTCTCCCAGTTGTTGTTCTCAACTGATACTCAGTATCCTCCCTACTCAGCATGGTTCCACAGTTGCTCTCTACAGCAGCTAGGTAATGCTGCACAGTGGCACCAGGACTGCTGATTCTGAGTGCTTTCATGTCTCACCGCATCACATGCAGAACTTCTTAAGCTCTCAGCTATTCTCTTTGTCTTTTCTCCGTTAGGACACTTTCACTACTTGCGCCACTGGCTCCATCAAGCTCTTAAAATTCTCTTCCCCTGAAGGAGTAGATAATTATCCAGAAAATATCTTCAGTTATCTATACTGGCTGTCATCACAGGAAGGTGAACTGCA
Organism: Pelusios castaneus; assembly: GCA_007922175.1. Lineage (NCBI taxonomy): Eukaryota > Metazoa > Chordata > Testudines > Pelomedusidae > Pelusios > Pelusios castaneus. The sequence continues at coordinate 29,838,120 of ML685767.1, forward strand.
CTCTACTGTCTGGCCCACTAGCTGCTACCAGTTTTCACTAGCTATGTGAACAAAGGGGGAGCATCCTCAGACATCAAGTCTTTAAAATCTCTGAAGGTCTTTCCATTCTGTGGCAATAAGGACTGAATTAAAGTCCATGGAGGCAGGGATATCTGGTATAATTTACACTGTATTTAAAATTACTACTTCCCAGGTTGACAATTCTTCACCTGCTAGCACCTTCTTTGGCACTCAAGTGACATCTGACATTAACACACTGAGGCTCTGTGTTGTGGAGCTGCTGCCTCTGTCTCTCACTGCAAGTTCTCCCCAGATCTTTACAGCATTGAAAACGTTGTTTGATCATCCCCACTGTCACAGGGGATTCCTGTCACTAAAAAGAAGCTCTCTGGTTCCAAGCCTTCTGCTTTGCTCCAGTCTGCAAACCAAGATACCCCTCATTCTGTAATGCAGAGACTTTCCCACTAGATGACACTGCTTCACTATTCATAGGCAGAACCAAGGCCTCATGCACTAGTTCTCCTAAAATACCAATGGTTGCTCCATTTTGTAATCCACTCCAGAGGTACGGCTGCAGCCTTCTCCCTTTTCTCCTCAGGGGTATGGGTCCTAGAGTCACTTATAAGGACATCTAGTGCCTCCACCCAAAGAAGCCCCTCCTAGTGCAGAGAACACAGAGGACCAGCCCCTTGGGAAAATATTCAACCCCCAATCTCAAACAGAGCAGCGTTAGTGAGAGTACACACAAATAAAATAACTATCCCAATTCCCAAAGTAATAAAACAATAACCAGGGCTTTCTTAGGTTTGGGGAACCCAGGATACGGGGCAATGGAAAAGAGGACTACAGGAATAGACAAGATCTACAAGATAAATACTAATCCTCCAACATTTATAGATAATATAAAGCATCCTGTGATCCCTCCCAACACCTATCAACGCACATAGTGAGCTTAGGCTCAGTCTTTGATGAGCAGGAATCAGACGTTGCCTTTAAACATGATATCAAAATTAACAAACAGATGCTCTTACAAAGTGTCCATACCAAAGATAGTAAGACCATCTTTGTGACATTCTTGTCTGCATTCAAATGCGCTGTTACTTTGACTCTTGGCAGTGTGACCATGACTGTCTCCTTTGTTTCCTGGATTTTTGGTCTTTTAATGCATGAACCTCTATTGCCTTAGCAAAAAGATCCAGATGATTTAGTCAAGGCTTTAGCGGGGGCATCAATATCTAGTTGACCTAGCCACTAATTAGGGAGAACAGAGCATCACATTGAGCAGGCATCGCTCACATTTATTATTCATATTGCAATACTAGTAGCAGGAGACCCCAACTGAAATCTGGTCCCCATTCTGCTAATTACTCTATAAGTGTATAGTAAGAGACAACATGCCCCGAGCATCTTTGGCTATGTCTACAGTGGCAAGTGAGTTCAAATTAAGGAAGCTTAATTTGAACTAACTTAAGCCTTGGCTACACTAGGCTTTCATTAGTTCGAATTAAGGGCTTCCTTAATTCGAACTAATAAATTCGCTTATACTTTTCGAAGTAAGTGTTAATTCGAACTAGTGAGTTTGAACTAAGCGCTTAGTTTGAACTAACCAGCACATTGAGCTTAATGCAATTGACTAATTTGAACTAAGCAAGTGCCATGTATGGCACTTGCTTAGTTCGAACTAAAATTTGCTAGTTCAAATTAAGTTAATTCGAACTAACTAAAATTAGTTCGAATTAACTAATTGGAACTAATTTTGGTAAGTGTAGACATAGCCTTTCAGTCTAATCAGATAAGACAGACAAATGATGGGAGAAAGGAAATTCTACTATCCCCATTTTACAGATGGGGAGCTGAGACAGAGAGAGATTAGGCACCAGATTTTACTGAGCTCATTATGCACAATTGGAGCCAGATTTTTAAAACAGCTCCCAACAAATGACCAAAATGAATGGCCAGGTTTTCAAGAGGTAGGCAGCTTGGATCCTGAGTGAAATGGGAAATCTAGTCATAATTTTCACAATGAACATTGCTTGGTGCTGGCCTTCTTTGAAAATCTGGCCTTTATTTCAATATCTAAATGGAATGTGAGCACTTTTGAAAATCTAGTGCCAGTTGCAGATGCCAAGCACTTTAATAACTGATCGCTAGGTGCCTTGACCAAGATCACGTAGGAAGTCTCTGGCAGAGCTGGAAACTGTTCCCAGACTTCCAAATTCCTCGTCCAGTACCTTAGCTACCAGGGCATTTTTCCTGTCTGTTTTCCTAAACATCACCCTTCTCTTGTTCTTTAGCATAATCACTGGATGGTTAAAGAATGTTTTTTAAGGCCAAGGAATCCTAAGAATTAACAGGCAGCTGAAATCTGTGCCTTAATATAGTTTAAAGAATAGTGTATATTTAATAACAAGTGCCTTCTTAATCTTTGTGTCTTGTCATTTCCATTAAAATGTGTGCATGTGTGTGTGGGAGAGAGAGACACTTTTCATTTAGATTTAAATTGCACATATTCTTCTTTTAGAAGCCAGTAAGTGTAGGTATGAGAGGACCTGATTAACAACATTTACGTATGCAAGTAGAGATTTAAAAATTGGACCCAAAATGTGGAAAAAAAAAAAAGTTTTAATCTAGCTTTTTTAAAAAAAAATCAAATATTTATAAGGCTTAGTTTTAGGAGAATAAGTTTCCAGGCTTCAGATTGCACTATGAGTATTAGCTATTCATAAAAGAAATTGATGACCTCAGGAACTTTCCAGACAGGCAATATAAAATATTATTTTCCTTATATAAATAGCTTGGTAGACTTTTTAAATGTTGAAATGGTGAAAGCTCTCCAAACTGGAAATATTATAATAGACATTTGTCATTTATCTTGAAAGTACAAGTAATCCCTGTTTCATTAGGCAGAGGTGGTTAAGAATGCTTGTCTGCTCCTTATCTGAGTTTCATTGCTGCAAAGCAAAAATGCTACTTTTAGAAATAAAGGACATGATTTTGCTTGAAATGTTTGTTAGGCCATAAAACTCGTGGTTTTTTTTTCCTTCGCCGCTAAATATATGGTTTGACATTGAACTGCAAGTAGCTTTCATCTGAAAATTATAATTAGCAACTGGCACATATTCTCTTCTCTATAGGCTAATGGTACAGATCTCCCAGTAATGTCTTCTACTTAATTTGTGGTACTTGTATGGCTCCCATTGCGGTGGTATCTGAGTGCTTCCCAACCCTTAATATGTTTATCAACACAACACCTAATTGTGTAAATCAGGAATTGAAACACCTTGTTTGGCCCAGATCTTCATAGATAATTAGAAAGCAAATTCCCACTGGAAAGATTTCAGTGGGAGTTAGGTGCCTAAATATCTTCAAGGATCTGGGCCTTAGTTAGCTCAAGGTGAGACAGAAAATCTCTGCAGCAGTGAATTGAACCTGTGCTTCCAGAGTCCCAAGCTAGCACTCAAACCAATGGCTCATCCTTCTTCTTCCTCCTCATGTACTGTCTTTGAAACAGTACTTATGGATTTGTAAATTTTAAACATGAAAAGGATGGTTGGATGGGATAATTGGAAATAGGTTAGGTGCTAATAAGAATACTTTTCAAACGATAAATCTGCTGATTTTTGTTATTGTATGCTCTTTTCTTACCTTCACTATCAATGGAGTGTTGTTCAAAACAGTTATTGAACTGAAGGCTTTTATAGTCAAGCTTTTTACCTTTCAAATCATTTGTTCATTCCAACATCTTGTTGATACACAGACATCACAGTTATATGCACTCTGAAGGTATAATTTTTCCACCACCAATCACTACAAAAGAACTAGAGGTCTAAATTTCACCAAGACATTGTTAGCCGTTTGGCAATGAAGTGATCCAGTTCATCAGATCTGCTCTTCACTAGAAGGTGTGCTCAAGAATATTTTAGGTTTACTATTAAATTTATCCTACATGAAAATGACTTTATTGTCTCCACAGAGAGCAATCCAAAATAAAGAGGAGCCAGACAAAGTAGTTTGTTTTCATTTTTAAAATCCAAACTCTTCTCGGTTTCATGTAATGAAACCATGTATTGCAACCCTAGCCAGAGTTCCTGGCCATAACTGCCAGGCTAGTGCTCTGTGTGGGTCAGTTGTACAGCATGATATATATGAAGTCTTCAAGAGCCTGTTGAGAGCTCCCAGAGCTTGGGGTGTAATTAGTATATGTAGCTCACCTCCTGGGCCACACTGAGTCCCCAAGAATAATGGAGTACATTTATTTGTCCTTCCACAGTGACTCACTTTAGGCCCGCTGGGCCTGAGGTCTTTGGTCCTTCTCTGCTTTCATCAGAGTGTAAGGAGGTGCTGAATCTCTTTGACTGCTAGAAGCTGACCTCCCAGAGCCATTTCCCTTCCCCTGAATGTTGTGCCTATACATGGTCAATGAACACCTGGGGGGGTGGGGGGGGGGCAGCAAATATGCCAGCTTGGAGCCTGCATTTGGTTCCTCTGGCATGTCAGTGCAGTCACTAGCTTGGTAACTTCTCCTATCTGGCCTGGCCCCTGTAATCTCTCTATTTTGGGCATACAAGTTGGATAGACCTTACACTGTGGGGACTTTCTCTTTTCTGAACCCTCCTGAGAGGCTCCCTGTTAAATTTCTCCACACAAACATTTGTACTTGTCATTTTCTCCCAGTGCCAACTGGAGGGAGCTGCTGGTTTTTTTGTTTTGTTTTGTTTTTTGGGTTTTTTAAAAAAATAAAATAAAATAAAAATAGACACTTTTGGAAGAGTTCTTCAGACCAGCTTATGCCAATGGGTAGATCTCAGTGTACTGGTGTCTATCTCAGTGTAGTGATTATACAAGAGTAACTGAAGCCATAATTTGGCCTGTAAAATATTTTACAGGTGAAGCTGGCAGAGAAGGAAAGAACCCAAGCTCACATGTGGTCCAGGTTGAATTTGCAAGGCTGACTATTTGTGTTTTCTTCCATATTTTAAAAAATGTCTTGTTTACTGAGTACATTTGATATGTTTATTGTTTTTTAAGAATTGCTTGGAACCATTCAGTGGCATTTTTGTGGTACAGAAAGATAAGAAGATATAATCATTCCTTCCCCACAAATTGTATATGTTTTGTCTACTTAAATTGTAAACTATTCAGGGAAGAGACCCGATTAAACTTTATGTATATGAAGCACTTAGCACAAATTTGGGAACCTATATAAATCCCTTCAAAACCACTGGCTATGTCTACACTTGTGAATTTAAGTCAACTTTATCTAAGTTGACTTAACTAAGTCGACTTAAAGTTGACTTAGTGTGTCCACACTTAAAAATAAAGTTGACTTAAATGGGAACGTAGAAAGTCAACCTAGAGCGTCCACACTGGATGCTCTAGGTCGACTTTGTGGGGCTAGGGGGACCTAGGGCAGGTCCATGGGGGTGGGGGGGGCACCCCTTGCCCTATGCCAGGGGGCTCAGCCTTTGCCCCATTGTGCCTAGGTACAATGGAGCAAAGGGGGTCTGGGACCCGGGCAGGGCATGGGGGGGGGGGGGGCAGGGGTCTGCACTGCCAGGTGGGGGGGCATGCCAGGCTACCCCTGTGCCTCCCTCGGCAGGGAGGGCATTGATGGAGCCCTGGGGTAGCCCTAAGTTGATTTAGGGCTACACCATGGCTACACTGGCTTAAGTCGAGTCTAGGGAGTCGACTTAAGCCTTAGGTCTAGTGGAAAGGAGGTTTTATAAAGTCAACTTAATTTTCATTGTCGACTTTATTTTCCTTAAGCAAGCTGCTTAAGTCGACTTAAGGAAACTGTAGTGTAGACGCAGGGTAAATTAAGTCGACTTAAGCAAGCTTAAGTCGACTTAATTTACCAGTGTAGACGCACCCACTGTGAGGTGACTAAGGCCTTCAAGACACTGAGAGTAAGTCTATACTGATGGCGGCAAAACCACCGCCATCAGCATGATCTTCTGGGTTCAGTTGAGCCATCAGTGTAGACACGCTCAATGAAACACGGAACCGGAGCTGTAACACCCGCTCCGTAACCATAGTAACGCTACGCCGACCGGATGCCATTTCCAGTTGGCTTAGTGTAATGTGTAGGAACAGTTAAGAAGTCGGTGGGAGATATGCATAGTATTTTGCGTACCTTGCACATCTCCTGTCGACTGCCACCGAAAAGCACGGCAACTGTAGACTAGGGCTTAGTTAATAGCAAACTGTGGTGACAAGGTACCTCTCGTTAGCCTGCTGTACACTAGGTATCTATGTGGGCCCTGCATCTCTGTGGTAAATGTCCCTTAGTGCACTTTGATTCTTCACTTTGAAACAGGAGTAAATTGAAGCAGATAAGAGAACTTTTAGTGCATGGCAGTCAGGTCTACAGAAATACTTAGGTTGTGTCAACACTTTGAACTGGGTAAATCAGCTTGGGGAAATGCACACATGTTAGCTCTCTTTGAGCTGGTGTGCTGAGAATAGTGCAAAGTCATGCTGGCATGAGTGGTTGGAGGAGCTACCCATCCTGAATGCATGCCTCACTTCTTGGACAGGTATGTGCTCAAGGTGGCTAACACAGCTACGTTCTGTTTTTAGCCCACTAGTGTGATCAGCTCTAATGCGTGTACATCTACCCAAGCTGGGAATTATACCCCACGCTTGGTGGAGATGTACCCTATGTGCACAGCAGGCTAGAGAGGGGTAGACTTACACCCCAATTTGCTGAGAACTAAGTGTTTATATAGGCAAGTTTCCTGTATTGTAATCCCTGTTATACAGTGGAGACATTGAGTGAGAAACTTCTCCAAAGCCAAACAGTTATTCCCTGTAATACAGGAGATTAGAATTCACAAGCTGCCTTGCGCTGAGTCCCACACTCAAGCTAGTAAATAATGCTGCCCTTCATTAAGGTTGAAATATAACTTTAGCTGACTGTCCTGCCATTGATTAAATACGTATTTAGGAAACTCTTCGACAGCTGTTTTGATTTATGTTAAGTAATTTTACCACCTTATATTACATAGGAAGGAAACGGGGAGCTGAGATGCTCCATAATTTATACCCAAAGAAACTAAGTGCCATTTTTTTCTCTTAAACTTTTTATAGATTTGAGTTTGAGTAAAATGTAGCAACACTGATATTTTCTTCAGGTAATACTATTTGTTCTTCCAAATGTATTGTTCGACACTAACTTGCACCCAAATAATCTAATTCTGCTGAAATAATGTAGGATTTGTTTCCATTATTCTTTTCAAATAGTCTTGCTTGTGAAAGTTTTTGCTCTCTGCAAGAACTTGAGTTTTGCTGCAACAACTCAAATTCTCGCTCCCCCACTGTACCTTTATTCTGCACTACACTGACTTCCTCTTGCTGGTGCCTTCTTGATCTGTAGATCACTGGATTTAAATGCAAAATATTTGGTCCTATGGCTTAGGTGGGCAGATAGCTATGTGATAGGTTCTTGTCCTGTTCTGCTTCTCTCATGCTTTTTGCTTAGGCTGGTTTTTCCTTACTCTTGCCCCTATCCCGGGGGGATGTTTCAGGGAAGAGGATTGGGTAAGTATTCTGCTAGCTACAATGCTCAAATATTGCTGTCCCTGATCATAGTCCCAAAGGAAATATGTGGATATGGCTGAGAAACAGGGATATTTTTGTCATCCCTGGATGCAACTCGGATCTATCTTCATCCATTAAGTATTAGGACTTGTCAGTAATCTCTTGGATCAAGTTATTGAAGCAGCAAGGAAAACCTTGCAACGTCTAATAGCTTTGAGATATTTTCACAGTAGGTACCTTCCTTATACAGGGGAAGGCCTTGTCTTCTAGTATACTTCAATGGTGTGACACTGATTAACACTACTTGAGGGTCTGGCCTGGAATGGATAATGGCCTTGAAAAGGATGGCTTAGTTGTGGATTATTTTTTTAAAATTTTCTTTGTCAGATTTTGGTTTTGCAAAACCAGACTCCAAACACAAGTGGAGAGGCCCAGGATTACATTTTACTGAATTTGCCAGAGGTTGACAATTCTGATTTTGATCCTTCTCTACCAATAATAAATGCTGATATTATGATAAGGACAAGAGAGATTTATTTTATATACTACTGACTCGCCCATTGCATTTTCCTTTTGGAACAGAGCAAGAGGGGGCTTAAGGATCATTGGAGCCTAAATATTGTGTTACTCTGTGATTCCAGAATTTTTGTAACTGTCTGTCATTTTTCATATATTAGTAAATTACATTAGCTGTTGGTACTGAAATTCAATGTGATTTCTAATTTCCAGAAACAATTGCCAAACTGTTAATTTCATGGCATTTCTCAGTAGTTAGCATAGTTGAATTGTGCAGCATTGTTGTTTTCTCATATGAACCCAAAACAGTTTCTTGGTAATATTGGGGAATTCATTTCTTTGAAAAAGTTTTGGGTTTTTTCCATATATGACTTTAAAACTTAGAGTAATTTCTGAATTTCTTTCAAGTCCAGGTGATGTTCTATGAAGGTTTGTTTTTTTTCTACCTGTTGATTCTGTTCTCCTTGCCTTCCATTCATCCTTTAGAGACGTAAATTTTAAATGGGCAAAAATAAAATATCATAAATTATCAGTAAAAAAACTAAAACACCCCTGAATTCAATTCACTTTAAATAGAAATGGATTAGATTCAGTATTTAAATATAGAAAAATACCTATTTGCATCCTCTTTTAGTTTCTAATAATATTGTTACTCTCCACCCTTTTTAATCATTCCCCTGTTTTTCTTACTAGTGAGAAAAGAAAAATCAATGATGCATATTGGTAAATATTTATTATAAACTGTATATTATATGGCGATATATCTGTTAAGATTTGTTATTTCAGTGTGAGAGTCCTTATTGCAGCCAGTAGAGGGCAGAGCAACATTGTCAGATCATTTACAAAACAGTGGAAAACTTAACACCATCTATCCTTACAGTTGCATGCAAAACATTTGAGCCTTTTCTTAACCATCAGGCAAAGCACCGTATGCTTATTTCTGTTCCCGTCAAGTATTATCAGCAGCTTTGTAAAGTGCCATGGCAGAGCTTTCAAGTTTCTTGCTTAAAAATACTATGATAGCTGTGGGAATGGGCAAAGGGTAACCCTGAGAAATGAGCATTGCCACTGAAAAATAAGTCCGCTATACCTAACGTCCTGAAGTTTTCACTTCATGCATCTGAGAAAGTGCATTATGCCTTAATAAATGTGTTAATCTTTAAAGTGCCACAGGACTTTTTGTTTGTTTTGCTGAAGTAGACTAACGTGGCTATACTTCAGGAACTTGTCTGCTATCCCAAAGATTCATATTTGTGTCTATAACTTGAACACTTTGGGAAGCTCGTTTAGATTTTTCATGGTTTGTACTGGTTTTTGTTTCTGGGTTTTTCTCCCACTCAGTGGAGGATTTGGCTGATAGAGTGATGAGCATGTAAAAGGAAAAGATGCCTGTACAAGAAGATGTGCAAAGTTCATGGCCTGGTGCCACTGAAGAGTGCCCAGAAAAGGAAGAGTAGAGAAAGCTGCAGTGTGAGCACATAATCTTCTTTCTGTTTTAGTCATGGTCAACCATACAGGCTGAAATGATAATATTTAAACAAGTGTTCAGATACTAGAGCACAATTCTGAGGCCAGGGGTTGAATTTCACAGCAAATTCCATAGTGCAGAATCACCGAATACATGTGGCCTGGTACACTGAGGCCATCAAAAGCCTGATGAAAACAACCTACTGCTCCAGTCTCTCCATCCCTCATCACTCTCCCTGAATACAACCAGCCTGTTGATCTCTCATGCACTCAAGATGCATGTAGCGCAGGCCAGAAGACATGTCTCTTCTTCTTGTTGCTCTTATTGTGCTCTCTTCTTGTTGCTCTAGTTACACCAACTTTTCATGACCCCCATCTTCTCCTCCTGTGTTGCTCCCTTTTGTGCACAGATGCTACATACTTTGGACTGCTGGGGTCAAGGCACAGAGGGAGCCACAGTGGTCCCAATTGTTTAGAGAAAATTACTGCCACTTTGGGTAGCTCTCAGATAATTTCCACAATTTCCAAATGGTGTGCGCCACAAAACCGATGAAACCACCATTCCCCCAAAGTGCAGCTGCTCAGACTTTTACAAAGAAGAGAAGGGGATTGTGTGAACCATCTACAGTACAAAACAGTCGAGAGAGATGAATTATGTAGATTGGAGAGTAATGGGATGAAAATGAAGCAAAATCAGCTTTCCTGGATATGCAATGTAAATTTTCCTGACAGTAGATTTTATCAGATTGTGGAGTACTCTCCAAAGGGAAGCAGTTAGAGTCCCCCTTGGCTGAGCATTAATAACTAGAGTGGAGAAACTCCTTGTGTCCTCATTGGGAATGATCCTAAACTCAGAGGGAGATGAATTAGGTGACTAAGTAGGTCATTTTCTATTTAATTTCTGTTATAAAGACTGATAGTTAACCAACCATCTCTCTCTTGCTGTAGAAATTATTTCATACTAACATGGATGTTCAATCACTTTTTTTTAAATAAGAGAGAGCAAAGCTCACCATCTGCATGAAACTGAGCAGTTCTGGGTTCAGGCTTGAAGATAGGGAAATAAAATGGCATTGTCTTAAACTTTATGCCACATGCTTGGTAGATGAGAGGTGACAAATCTGCCTTTCGTATGAGAAAGTTAGTTTTGTTCCTGAATAGGGAATCTCTTATTTTTAATGATTTTTTTAATTGTTTAAGAAATCTTGTTGAATAGATGGGAACCAGCACAGTTGATAGGGGGAAAAAAGACCTCCGTTCATGAGTGCTATTAGCCTGTAAACATCAGATTTGTCATAAAGTTGGGATCTGATATAAAGTCCATTGATGCTTTGGATTGGGTCTTTGGCTGTGAGGTGAAGGGAAAGCGCAGCACATCTTCCCACTCGTGGAGCAGCAGTGCATGAACAGTCCCAGTGAAGTCAGCTTTTGGAGTCTAGCCAAGACTCATAACTCCTCTTCTTTACATATATATTTTCCCAAAACCTGTACCTGATGAGTACATATGTCTTCTGCTGCTATATGTTATAATGAATAGTTATTTGTACAGATATAACACTAAAAATGCACCGTGGATTAGCTTACATATGGTGCAGGTCAATTATAATATCCAATGCAGCTAATACGTTTTCCACTTTAAATGACATTTCATACATCTTGATAGAGGCTTAACAGGCCAGAGAGGTGGAATTCCAGTTTTGACTGTCAGCTACCCGAATTGCCTGCCAGTTCTTTCTCGAGTCTTAAGTGGTACTCTCCTCACTTTCTTATCCAAAAACTGTGGTTACAGTCAGCAATTTTTCTTGTACCTTCATAGCAATGGGTAAGATCTTGGTTCTAAGAGTATTCCTCATTATACCATATGGCCAGAGAATAGCTGCATAAACTAGATGTCTTTCCCATTAGTAAAAGGGTAAAATAAAACACAGTGCCTATCAGATGTTATAAAAGAAATATGGTGGAATATTAATTATGATCAGCTGTTATTCCATGAGAGTAGGTTGAGATGGGAACCTTCTCCAGGATATAAAACAGTTTTTGCAGAGGAGATATAATCAAGGAGTGGGGTACGGTAAAAAAATGAACCATAGTCACTGGGTTTTGGTGCCGTTAGGAGAAGCCAGTGGGGAAAAAGGACTTTGTTTGCTTTATTTTCAGTCTCTATATTTGCTTCCATTCTTGCTGAGCAAGAAATCTGAACACTTTGATCTTTTTCTTGTTTAATATTTTTGTCAAAATTTAACATTGTGGAAAATTTGGCAAAAAAATTCCTTTTCCTGTAGCTCTAGTAGCTAATAGGTTGGTAGATAACTTTGTATTCCCTGAAGCCTTACAATACTCTCACTCTGACCTCTGGAATCCAGAGAATCCTCATCAAAGTTTTTAAAGAGGCATTTTTGTTTACCTCTGAAAAAGTCTTTGGTTTATAAGAAGCAAGCTTCCTCAGTTGATTACTCTAGCCTGATTTTATTAATCAGAATCCATCAAATATTCATTTAATAACTTCAGCTGTGAAGGTAAATGCCTGCCCTCCCCCATTTTTGGTACTTAGATTGTATGCTTTCTGGGATAGGGATTGTCCTTTTGTTCTGTGTTTATACAGCACCCAGCACAGTGAGGTTCTGGTCCACGACTAGGGCTGCCAGGTGCTCTGGTAATATAAATACTATTCGTCCCATGGTCACTAGAGTTTCCAAGCAATTTCACTGCATGTTCTCAAAATCATGTTGCCTCAGCTAGATGCATATCGGATCACCCAAGATGTATATTAAAAGACACATGATTTACAAAGGATTCAAAATTTGCAGCTCTGGGGATGCATTCTCGTCCTTGAAATTGTTACACCGACATTTCTAAGCCGGTAAATAATCCACCTGGTTTAATTCTAAAATTCAGAAAAAAATAAGCGTGCAGCCACAGAACAGAGATGATTTAGATGTTCCATAAGACCATCTAATGATTTGGGCAAATAATAGGAAGGGTGCATCTAAATGTTTGGATGTTTATCTGTTTATTTTGAAATCATTTGAGTAAAATATTTAATGGATTTTAATACAAGTTACCTAGCTCTTTGCCCGTGCTGCTCTGTTCACTATACTAACCCCTTTCCATCTGCTTCTTCTTTACGTGCACCTGCAACCCCATTAAATCTTCATTAAGGCAAAGACCTGCAGAAGCTTTACATGGTCTCATTGCATTCAGGCCATTAAATGCTGAACATGACATGTTTTCTTACAATACTTTTGTTCTGAACGTTTAGGAGAAACGTAGGAGCATAGAAAACCACCATGGCCAAAAATGTTAACCAAAGTTTTGAGATTCAGAAATGGTTGCATGGGGTCACTCGTTTCTTGTAATGGCTGCAAGTGAGAACCCTACAAAGATGTTCACTAAACAAGGCTGGTTTGACTTTCTTTTTCACTGAAACGCTCAAAGATTTCCTTCACCAAAGGACGTCTATTTAATTTACCAAACCTTTACAAATGTCTTTGCATGCTGAGGGGCTGCTTATAGGAAACTAGCCATTCACTTTATTGCAGGGCTTAAGGAACATAAATTTACTTCTACTGCAGTTAACTCCTTTAATAAATCATGTACAGTACATATATATAGAGTATATGATCAAATGAACTTTCCTCAAAAAGTGGACTGCATAAGAACATATACTCAAGGCCCATTGGTACAATTATCCGTCTCTATTCAGTAGTAGAATCCCCCAACTAAAAGCTGGCATATGGAAACTGAATTACTCCTTATGTACAAAGAAATATAGCCATTACTTTGAGGCATCACTGACTACTCTGAATGGGGGAGTTCAAGCAGGGTCAGATTAAGGCAGAGGCTTTAGGGGCTGCAGCCCCTCGGCCCTGGTGTAAAATCCAGACTAGGCTGAGCCACCATAGGCCTGCCTGTCCCACCCCAGCCCGGGGGCGGGGCAGGAGCACCAAAGACTCTGGCCCAAGGGCCTCCCTGGCAGCTGGCTGGACCCTGGATCCTGCCCTACTTGCAGCACCATGGGGCCACAGGCCATGGACCCCGCCTCCCCACAGTACTGGCCAGGGGGGCCCTCAGCCCCAGCCCCCATCCCTCCCCCAGTGCTGGCTGGGCCAGGCTGCTCCACCCCCAGACCATGGTGGCAGGGGGGTCTCAGGTCTGGGAGGGGGCCATGAAAGTGGGCCACCCAGGGCCCCTTAATCAGGCCCCAAATTCAAGTACAGTTGAATTACAGCAGCTAGTCTCTGGCTTTAAAAGAGATCTGCAGTTCCTATTATTGGGATTTCCTTATATTATCACAAATGAAAGTATATTGTTTTTGTGTGTGTGTGTGCACATACACAATTTTAAAATAATCCTTTATAAGAAATACTTTATATATACCATCCTAAGCACTATTGTATACCATTCAATGAGCAGATTGATGCATAGTATTCATATATTTACGATGTCAATTGCATTAAAAATTTCAGAACTGTGTGTGCAGAAAAAAACTCCTCTGAATTCCAAGCACTGCTTTTTGGTAACTATTAGATCCAGTCCTGTTGTGAAATTGCAGTCCAGCTTTTATCATTCTCCTTGAGCAGAGTAGCACAACACACTGGCACTTGACCTCCCTATGAAAACTAAGAACAGGAAATGGCAATAAATAATCCACTCCAAAAGCCACTTGAAAAGAGTATTGCATTTTGTTTCTTATAGGACTGAAATTGGGTTCTACTGCAGTCAGTAAAACCCTGGATGAGACTTTTGAAAGCAATGATTTATATTCTTAGTTTTTTCCTCAACTAAAAGTATATCTCTCGAAGGCATTGTTTGATAAAAAAAAAAATGCACTTTTTTTTTTAATGCAGAATTCAGCAGGGCTTCAAACTATCCTATGACGTAAGAAATATTAGTTAAAATAATATTATTTTTAATCACCATTAGAGATTCATAATAAACACATACTGACCTTATTAAAAAAAAATCTGTCTGATTTCCAGTTCTTTTTAAATGGTGAAAGTGATTCTTTCTTCCTTACCTTATATCATCATATTCAACTTCTTGCAGGGAAAGAAGGATTTCAGTTCATTACATCAGTGAGGGAATCTTTCCATTTACTGGACTCTCAGGCTTTGGTAAGACACCAGTGCTAGTTATTGAATGAAGATACTGAAAGAATAGTTTGGGATTTAACTTTGTGGAGAATTTTATTCATAGAGGCCCTGTCTATGATCCCGACAGAGCCCCACTGACTTCATTGGCACTCTGCATGGGGCTCATTTCAGGATTCAGGCCATAATATGAAGTGTGCGTGTATGTATGTATGTATAAAAAAATCTCTCTCTCTCTCTCTCACACACACACACACACACACACACACACACACACACACACACACAC
>ML685767.1:29858636-29903008 GCA_007922175.1 Pelusios castaneus
TGTGTGTGTGTGTGTGTGTGTGTGTGTGTGTGTGTGTGTGTGTGTGTACACAGTAGTGCAAGAACAAATTCTAATTTATTTTAAAGGGTACAAAACAGAGATTTAATTTTTTATAAAATCCTCTTTTATGTCTTTAAAAATAAATCTGGAATTATTCTTGAACTATTAAACTATTTGTCATTCATTTATACTGTTACCAAAGGGATCTTTAGGGTCACTTGGCAGAATGACAGATTTTTTTTCAAGCTGATTACATAATTGTTTTGTGAGCTGTTTTTGTTACAGAAATGAAAAGATCTGTGAAGATCAATACTTTCTGTTGCAATACTTTTCTTTGCCATTATTTGATGTTCTGTTTCCCTTTCCCCAGCAAAACACGCTATTTTTTTTTTAAGTCACCACTTCTATTTCAGGAAAAAAGTGTTTATTTCTTCATGTGGGCTTTTGGAAACAATTTTACTACATTCCAGCAGCTTCCTTGCTGCAACTCATCTTGAAATAATTTTGAAGGAAAACTGGCTTTGCAAAATTTTCTTATGATTTGATGTTGTATTTCCACAATTAATAGACTACTTCATTTTCCTACAGTTATGCTCCATACCCCAGACTAATTTTAGTGACAGTACAAACATAAGGATAAATTCTCAGTCCCTTTGCGCCACCCCATTGACACAAGGTGACTGGAAAGCTGCCAGGTGTCCCCTTTGGGGAATTTGTCCACCAGAGTCCCAGTTACTCCTTCTTTGCTGACTGTTATCATTTTTAAATTAAAAATCTCAGTACTGATAAGAATTATTTGCTTTCAGAAGATTTGCATTAATTTTCCTTGCTTTCATCTTTATTCCACCTTCCCCTACTCACCTTCTTTAGCACTAAAGTCATCGGTGCTCTAGGTCTTTCAGCACATCTGAAAATCAGTCACACAATGAGTATGTCTACACTGGATTTTCAGGGCTTGATCTAAAGGGCTGTTTAAATGCAGTGTAGACATTCAAACTTGGAATACAGCACAAACTCAGGGACCCTCCCACCTCGCAAGGTCCTAGTGCTGGGGGTGCGATCTGAGCCCGGACACCTACGCTGCAATTAAACAGCCCTGCAAGCCTAAGCCCTACAAGCTCAAATCAATTGGCATAGGCATGGGCCAGCTGCAGGTGCCTCAGGTTGAGCAATCGGAAACAGAGGTACACAAAATTAGTGGTCATGTGAAAAATTTTGGCCGTAAGAGACTTGCCTAGGGTCACACTACACGTAATTGGTGGTCCTGGCTCCCAATACTTAGTCCTAGCCACCATATTCCTTTGCCACCTAAAAATATAAAGGAATCTGGAATTGCAACAAATGAAATTTTCTGTGATTGCATATGCAAATGGATCTACTCTGCAGTAACTTAGTGTCAAAAAATAACTCTAACAAAAGAAAGCTAGCACCGAGAAGAAAGTTGAGGGTGAAATTGGATAAGGTGCAAGTACCGGTAGTTAGCATGGCGTCCATGAAATCAAGTAACAATTCTTGTATTTCATAGACTATTGACTGTCTCAATATGATTACACATGTCTAGATACCACAGTGATTGGTGCCTCAAAATAATGGTAAAGAATTAAGTGAATTGATGAGTGTTTGATTTCTGGTTAAGTGACTAGATAGGAACAACTCTTTATTATACCATTGAGGATATCTCTCTGCGGCTAGGTTCATGCACAATGTGGCCTGTGTGGTTTTGATTGTCAATCAAATTGTGAAATCATGTTCTAACGTCATTGAAACTACTTGCAGCTGTGCTGCGGTTGGCAAAATTGGTGGGGGGGTTGGGCTCAAACAATGTAAGCTGAGTAGCCTGACCCTGTGACAGTTTATATGTCCTCATATATTAACTAATGATTTATAAAAGGCTATCAGTTTTTTAAGCTTCCAAAAAAATAGTGAAAATTTTCTGAGCTTAAGAAATGTCTTGGGCTTCTTCAGCTGTCATCTTCCTGAGACTGGTTTAGCAACCTGATAGATTTTACAGCTCAGCCTACTAACTGATTTAATGCTTTGGCCTATTAGAAATGCTAGCTAAAAACTACATTTTCAAGGAGGAATGGTCAGATGCATTCCTCAGTGTCTTTAGTTTGAACTGGTTTAGGGGAGAGAGGGGGGGAAAAAGCCGGGCGAGACTATAAATAGCTTCACAAATATTTTTACTGTCTGCTTTTCAGTCTAGAGGTAAGATGTTTGGGGACTGATTGTGCAACTGTGCCATTGGATCACAAGAAACTGAATAGAAGGGATTATTACTGCAGCTACATACCAGGTCTCTGGTTTTCTTACCTCTATAACTCCTTCTGTTTTTAAATGAGCAAAGCTCTACAACATCAGTCTGATTCTTCATTACATGAAGTCTTCAGATCAAGAGGGGGGTGAAATCCTGATGCCAATGAAGTTGATGGAAAAACTGCATGTTTAAAGAGGAAAAAAAAAACCCTCTAGCTCAACTAGACATTATGAGTCTGCTGCATGAATTGCTGGCTGAAATTGTATGGCATATGTTGGGCCTTAAAAATCTATGACTCTGCTTAACCGTCTGGCCTCCTTTGTGGCACAGATTCAGCATGGCACTGAAGCATATATGAGTAGTGTCATTAAAATAAAAGGGACTATTCAAATTTGTTGTTCACATTATCTTACCTGAATTGGAGCTTATGCCCCCAAGGTTGACCTCTGGCCTTCATTCAGAGATAGTCTTAGATTTCTGTGCCCTTGACTAAGTTCACCCATAGGCACTTTACTCTTCTGTTCCTCCGTAAGGCCAGCATTTGGTTTCTTTATAGAGTGGCAGCAGCTAAGTACCCAAGATTTATGTCAAGTAGGCTAACTAAGTTTAGCTCAATTAACTGTTTGTTTGCAATTTACAGAACAGTGAGCAAAACAAAAATCTAAAGGTACGTCTATTTTGCAGCATAAGCCCAGGTTTATTGGGACTTGAGTTAGATGATCCTGGATTAGAAAATCCAGAGCCTGAGCATCTACATTGATTGTAAATCTATATTAAGAACTTTCTAACCCAGGCTTGAGCCTGGGGCTCTGGCATCCACACAGCAGCACACAGGGTCAAACCAGACGTCGTCTTAGCACCCTTCCAAAATGTGGCTGCTTTAGCCCTTTGCCCATGGGAAAACTTGTCTGTCCACCCATATGTTTCTAGAAGTTTGAACAGCCTGACAACACTCACTGCTTAGCAGTCATATTGGTCTGTGCAGTCCCAGCTACTGGACCCAGCAACATGGAGGAGGTGTCTTTTGAAGAACTTTGTTGCTTATGTCTTTGCTTCTGAGTCAGAAAATAGGCAGAGCTTCTATGAGGGGTTGGTGGACATTTCAGCAGCATGTTCTAACCCCCTCCACCCCCCCCAAAGGCACCCGACAGAGCTTATGTTGCAGGAGGAAGGTAAGAACAGAGACATGACAGACTCAAACTGGCTGAGGCTGCTCATGGCACTCACCATAACTGTTGATGCTCCTTATGTAGGCTGGTGCTTATGAAGCAGAGTCACAAGCACCCACTGATGAAACCACATTGTCATGTGGACCTGGAACGATCAGCAGTAGCTCCAGACTTTTGCTTGAAGGAAACTAGATTTCCTAAGCTTTGTGATGAGCTTGCCTCAACACTCAAGTGTAATATAGGCATCAGCATGGCCATCCAAACCCAGTGGTTGGTTGCTATACCCATCTGGAAGCTGGCTACCATAGACTGTTACAGGTCTGCTGCCCACCACATTGGTGTTGGAAAGTTGGCTGTGTCAAGCAGCGGCACAGGTTTCGAGGCAATGAGATGTGAGTGGGCATAAAAGTGGTGGGCATAAAAGACATTCTTGAAATAATTGTTGGCTTTTAGGCAATGTGGTTTCCAAACTGTACTGGGGCCACTGATTGGACTCGTGTGCCCAGAATTTACCTGCCTCAAGAAGCACATGAGTACATAAACTACAGTGGGTACTACCCCATTGTTATGCAGGCCCTTGTGGACCATCGAGGTCAATTTATGTAATGTCAACGTTTGCTGCCCTGAGAAAAGTTCATGATGACAGAGCTTTTTGCGGTTTGTGAGTCTGCATTCATGGACAAGCTGGGACACTATTGCCATAAAGAGTTACTGTTCCCATTATTATTATTCTGGAGAACCCCTAGTACCTCCTTGTGTTTTAGCTTATGAAGCTGTATCTTGATTTTACAGGCTCTGGCAAAAGAAGGTTTAGTTTTGCTCTCAGTAAGTATAACGGAACCTTCTTGGTTTACGGTTCCTGAATGTGCATGGGGCAGGTTGAAATGCCATTGGAATGTTGACAGATCCATTTGGGTGCCAGGGTCATCAATGCTGTCCACATCACTGTACTCTCACATCTGTGTAGCCACAGGTGAGGTATTTCACCCTGAATTGGCCTATGTCATTGAGGGGCCACTGAATTGGTACTCTCAGTTAGAAAGTGCACCTACCCCAGCTAGGGCTGGATGCACCTTGTCAACTGAAATCAGGGACGCTTTGTGCTCCTACATTATAGAGTAACATGGCCCAATGGAAGACAGAGAATAGTATCGCTATGACAATGCTTGTGGGGGATGGGGCTCATTGATTGTGAGGAGATTAAATGGAACATTTCCACCTCCCTTCACCCTCAGTTCAATGTGTCCAAGTGGCTTGTGGCACCGCTGAATGGTTACAGAGCAGTATACTTATAGATATGGTAATGTAAGGTGGTTATTTTTAACTGGAAAGACCCTCACAAAAATCTACTCCTTCTCAAGTAAAAAATTCACTTTCAAAGCATTTTTAGTGTTTGCATTTCCTGTTTATCATTTTGAGCTCCAGAAGGTGAGGTGATGTGTGAGCCAAGCTGATACAAGTGATACGATCTGCAGTTAATGGATATATGCTGCTAGCTGGGGCTTCTCATAACTTTTGCTTTGGTTCAGAGTGAAAATCCCACCCATTACCATATTAATAAACATTAAAATGGATCCAGAAACTAACTGGGCTCAGAGGCTTCTGTCCTTTCTAATATCTGCTGCAGGCTCAGCAGTGGACCATTACTTGGAGGCTGGGGAGATGGACAACAAACAGCTCCTCCTAGTATGGCCCAGGATCTGCGGCTGCTTTCCTGCTCCAAAGCTGCTGCTGGAACCAGTTTCAGCAACAGTCGCTTCATGCTGCTCATTTGGTGACTGTTGCCTCCCATCAGTCCCCAGGCTGGATTCTGGGTCCAGCAGGGCACCATCTTGGTTGACCAGTTCACCATGTATCGCCCTTGACTCCATGCTTAGTGCAGTGTCCAGTACATGGTCAGAGATCTCATAAAATGGGCATGATGTGGGTGAGTGGCTTGAGGGGGTCTCATTCCTGGTTTTCCTGCACTCAGTCTTGAGTCACTTAATTTGTTGCCTGCACTGGTCACCATTCTGGTAAATTTGCAATGCTGCCAGCTTCTATGCTTTTTGTGGACATGTTTGGTCATTCATAACATTTTTTGCTGAAGTTTGCTGTTTTGTGGGCCTCTCATCAGAGGTTTATGAAAATCTGGCTGTGCTCCTGTGACCATGAACTGGCATGCTTTGCAAAAGACTACTAGTCAGTCTCCACTGCAAACACAGAAGACTCTCTGATGATGGGTTTGCAGCTCTCTGGTCAGGAGACAATGGAAGGGTTAATCACTGGATTACTGAGCTGTTACAGTATACCAAGGGGGTGTTGGATTCCATTTCCCTGGATTGGGAGATTTTGGGGATAGGGAGGATAGAGGAAGTTGGCGCAGGGTACTTCTGTCAGGTGGCCAGGACCTGAATCAGGAAAGGGCTGTGTCTACAGTGCAAAGCAAGAGGGCTTGAACCCTGAGTCCTGGCTTGACATGGGCTGAAACCCTCAGCCTCACAGGGTCCTAGAACCATTGGTCCAAGTCTGAGTCTGAGGAATTTGTGTGTAGACGGAAGCAGAATTTGGACTCAAGCTTGAATCTGAGCCCAGGGTTACACTGTAGTATGGATATAGCCTAAAAGGTTTGTAGGTTCATTCATGTTTAAATCGATAGTGTAGAGAGGAACTTTGTTGGCTTTAATTTTAATTTCACTTGAATCCCAGAGTATTTTTTTATAATAAAATTAACAAACATCCTCACAATTCATAACAATACGATGGAGATTTTATATAGAAATCTGCTTGTTTCCTCACCAATTTCTTCACAGGCACATGCTAACTTATTATTGCAAGGTTGCACATGGTGTTGAGTTATTAGCATTAGTTAGGGGGTTTTATAAAAAGTAAAGAGGCTTTTAAGTAACTTATAGCAAACTTAAGATTTGCTGTAACAATCTGACCTGATCCTATGACTTGCACTTCCCTGCATTTATTTTCCTCCCATTCATCTGTACTTCTTCATCTTCACGCATCTGACGAAGTAGATTTTCTCCCATGAAAGCTCATGTAATAAATAAATTTGTTAATATTTAAAAGTGCCACAGGATTCCTTGTTTGTTTTGCTGAACTAGACTAACATGGCTACCTCTTTGGAACTTGCTAATAGAAGAGCATCTACAGTATGAATTACATGGACCTCCCAATCAGAGGTAAAGTTCCAATTTTGTACTTACATAACCTCGAGAGTGTTAATTTAGGCACCAATTCAGCAAAGCATTTAAGCACATGCTTATATTCCATTGAAATAATGGGATTTAAAGATGTTTCTAAAGTTTGGCACATATTTGTGTTTTACTGAATAGGGATCAGCTGCTGAGTTGGAGTCTTAATGATCAAATCACTCCTCTATTTCTATGCTATATGCTTCTAGCAGTTTGTTCTGGTATCCATGGGATGTATGTTTATAAGGCTCAATGTTTGGAACATCCCATATAAAGTCTTCTAAATCTATCTGATAGGTAGGTAGGAAGTGTTCCTAGACTTTCCTTTTCAAATCTGAAAGAAAGCAAAATCCTCTTACTATGTGAATCCCTTAACAGCTTAGTAATTCTTAGCGTAAGAGAGAGTAAGAAGATATTGGTTGCCCTTTGACACTAAATCACTGGCATATAATATAGGAGCAACCAGGAGAAAAAAGTTGCACATTTTTAAACACATTTTAAATTTCTATAGTATGTTAATAGCGTCATTTCCTCTCCTAATATGAACCATGGAGCAAGGGGAGATCAAGAATGCCTTTAAGTTCTTTTGAGCAACTCACTTACCATCTGTATATCGGCAATCTTCACAATCCTTGATTTAAAGTCTGGGGAAGCTTAGAGTTTTAGCTGGATAATTCATCTTGAAGTTGGAGATCCCTAATATCCCTGAGTCCTGGGGGAACTATTGAGGCACCTGGATAATAGATAATATATCAGATGTTTATTGTTTCTTTACAGCAGTGAGAGCAAGATTTAAAGTCAAGGAGCAAAAATCCTGATAGGATCAAAAAAATCCTGAATTTTCTTAAATCACACACAGAGATGAGATTTATGTCTTTGGACATGCCTGGGCTACTCATACATATGCATGCATAATTCTGAGATTCTGGAAAAATGTATCCTTAACTCCCACAAATGGATAACAAGATATTCAAATATGAGTTATGCTAATTATTTAGGATAATCAATCATCTTAAAACAGGGGTGTCAAAGTAATTTAGCATTGGGGGCCATTTCTGTCAGTAACTCAGTCTGAAGGGCCACAAACTGATATAAGAAATATTAACCTCACATACCTATAAAATAAACCACTCTTGCCCCGCTACCCCAAGCCCTGGGTCACACTTACCTCGGGCCGCAGGCTGGGCCAGTGCATCTCCACTCTGCCCCAGCAGGGCTCTGGGTTGGGTCACACTGGTGACACTTGCCCCAGGCCAGGCTGCTTCACTCACCCCCACAGCACCCCACAAAAGAGCAATGTAGGCCAGCTGGCTGGCTGCAGAGCACAGCAGCCCTACACAAGCTGGCCCTGCCCCCTAGGACTGAACCAGTGCGGGCAGCCGGAGAGTGGATTGTGGGCCACAAATGATCTGTGGGCTGTAGGTTTGACACCTCTGTCTTGAAAGATAAGGTGTCTAAATGTGTCAGGTGTTGATCTTTGCTTCTCCAGCTTCGAAAAGTTTTAAGTGATTACAGAATCATAGAATCTTAGGATTGAAAGAGACCTCATGAGGTCATCTAGTCCAACCCCCTGCTAAAAGCAGGACCACTCCCACTAAGGCATCCCAGCCACGATTTTGTCTAACTGGGCCTTAAATGTTTCCAAAGATGGAAATTCCACCACCTCCCTAGCTCGCCCATTCCAATGCTTCACCACCCTCCTAGTGAGAAAGTTTTTCCTAATATCCAACCTTGACCTCCCAGCTACAACTTGAAATCATTGCTCCTTGTTCTGTCCCCTGTTACTACTGAGAACAGCCTAGCACCCTCCTCTTTGGAGTACCCTTTCAAGTAGCTGAAGGTTGCTCTCAACCGGCCCCCCCCCCAGTCTTCTCTTCTGTAGACTAAATAAGCCTAGTTCCTTCAGTCTCCCCTCATAAACCCTACCCATTTTGTTGCCCTCTGCTGGACTCTTTTTAATTTGTCATCATCCTTTCTGTAGTGGGGAGCCCAAAACTGGACCAGATATTCCAGATGTGGCCTCACCAGTCCCGAATAGAGGGGAATAATCACATCCCTCAATCTGCTGGCAAGACTCCTACTGATGCAGCCCAATATGCCATTGGCCTTTTTGGCAACAAGAGCACACTGTTGACTCATATCCAGATTCCTCTCCACCATAACCCCCATGTCCTTTTCTACAGTGCTGCTCCTTAGCTGATCGGTTCCCCAGCCTGTAGCAGTACATGGGATTTTTCCGTCCTAAATGCAGGACTTTGCATTTGTTCTTGTTGAACCTCATGAGATTTCTTTTGGCCCAATGCTCCAATTTGTCTAGGTCTCCCTGAATCCTATCCCTGCCTTCCAGCGAGTCTACCATTCCCCCCCAGCTTGGTGTCATCTGTGAATTTACTGAGTGTGCAATCTATCCCATAATACAGATCATTAATGAAGATGTTGAACAGAACCAGCCCTTGGATTGACCCCTGGGGCACTCCACTTGTTATTGACTAGACATTGAGTAATTGTTCCCTACTTGCTGAGCCCAATGATCAAGTCAGTTTTCTATCCACCTTATGGTCCATTCATCCAACCCATACTTCCTTAAATTGCTGACAAGAATGCTGTGGGAAACTGTGACAACTGCTAACTTCAGCTCTGCACAGAAACCCAAGTCCAATAAAGAAACATCCCTCTTGTTAGCCATGATTAAAAGTGCAGTCAAATGGCTCAAACTTGGAAAGCTAAACTATATCTCAACTTAGTTTAATAGATGATAATGCTAACCTTTGCAGCCATCTGCAGAATAAATAAATTACTTGGCTACCCGGAGAAAAACTAGGTCTCTAGATCAGAGATGGGCAAACTTGGATGTGGCCTGTAGCAACCTTTCATAAGGCCCTCCAGCTGGACCCTCTAGAACACAGCAACTGCTCTTCCATTGCATGGGCGCAGTGACACTCTGGCCAGAGCATGGTGGCTACTCCTCCACACCAGTCTCTGCTCCTTACTCCACCCCTCTCCCACTATGTGCAGTGATGGTGCCCCGGCTGGAGCACAGCAACGACTCCTCCCTCCCCCCACCCCTCTCCAGTCCACTTAGAGACAGGAAAGTTTGCCTACCCTGCTGTAGGTATTCAGCCTATATCCCATTAAAAGTAAGATACAGAACAGATGTATTTATTTTATACATATTTTATAATATTTTATAATATAGCGTGTTGCTTCAGTGATTGTAGAGCATATTGAAGAGGAAACAACTAGGTATTAGGAGTAGAGGATCAACATTTTCTTTTAAAATTGTGATGGAATAGGCAGAGGAATTCAATCATTTAACAGATTTGTAATATGTTAATCAAAAGCAAGGTTTTGATTCTGCTTGTCTTTCTCTGTTGTGGTTATGGTTGCACAATGTTTTTTCCAAGTAGTGGTTAAAGTATTTTGCAGAGAAAAACCAGCCTTTCATCAAAAATTCAAGTACACCTATTGTTAATGCTGTCTCTGGGGCATTTACAGCAGTTTAACTTTGACCTTTTTTGAGAGGCATGTCCTGTGTACCTCAGCCCCAAGGGGAGCTCACTCCTTTCCCCTGCCTTGGCCTTGGCAGGTGCTCAGTCTCCTCCTCTTGCCTTCTGTGTGGCCACAGGAGTTCACTCTCCACTGCCATCACTGCCTCAGGCCTGGAGTAGTTCTGTGCCCTCAACAATTACTTTTGCCCCCCACTTGTGCTGTCTCATGAGAGTTGTGCCAAAAAGTGATCCGCGTGAAAGGAAAAATAACTATCTGTTAGAGTTATCATCTTAAGTTAAATCTTTGCTTAAATAGTAGGCAAACAAAAATAGTAGATAAAAAAGTAGACTTTTTTTAAAAACTGGGCATTCGTCATGGCTTTTTCAGCAGAAGTTTTCCACTTCTGCTACTTGAATAGTAACACGGTCTCTGGCAATGGAATGGAGCACCAATTTGTAACATTTAGATTTGCAATCAACTGCTGACAATATACAAATTGTTCTCATCTCTGGCAACCAGTTTAATTTTTTGAAATGTTATTACCTTTGAGTGCTGGGGAGAGGAAAATCCTGATTATTAAAACATCCTCTAGCTCTTACTGACTATTGTCCTCAAAATGAAATTAATTCGGTGGTTGGATATGTGAGAGAACTTTAGCAGGATTTTCTCATGGAACTTGATTTCAGCACAGTTTTTGACACTATCAGTAACTGTACTTCCTGAGCATCTCAGAATTGTGTTTCATTTCTACAAGTTCCATCTCTAGTGTAAGTAAGTTCTCAGGGGTGGTCCTGTGGGGTGAGAAGGTATTGATATCAAAGGATTAGTATTTCAGAGAAACATCGTGGAAGACTGGTCTTCTGGGAGAAATGCTACAGGCAGGGCCATTCACTCCTCAAATTGCTCTAACTGGATGGTTCCTTTTTGTAAGAAACTAGAGTCAAGCTAATAAGAACCTTAGAACTGCATGAAGCTCAATAATAGTAGAAATTGAAAATAAGGGCCATTTTAAAATGACATGTTAACTCTTCATACAAAAATGCCAGTGTTGGATGACTCTAAAAAGAACAAAGGTAAGTAAAAAATGTAATACCTTCAAGAATCCCAAAGGAAGAGAATCTGAGTAAATAAATAAAAGTTAGTGGCAGAAAGAAATTATGATTATGATGAAGGGAAAAAGTAATACAAGGATCAATGAAGGCCAGGTGACCCATGTCCAGGCTCGAAGAATGTAATCAGTATGACCTATTTTTTATTATAAAATAGCTTGAAATAGGATTTACTGAAACAAAACCTCCCATTGGGTTCCACTCTGAATATAGATTTAGAATGGATTACCAGGTTCAATTTGCTGGCTCTTTAAAAAGACAACTCTTTTAAGCCTGTCCAACATGGAAATAATTTTGGAGAAAAATCTAGGCTTTGGGTCAAGTCCTCAGAAATGATGCATGGCCAAAGCCCCCACTGCTTCTTTGAATGTTGCAGGTGCTCAGCAGTTCTTAAGATACAGTATTTTATTGTGAATTAAAATAAGTGCTTACAGTGGTATATGACAAATAGTTGGGAGAGGCATAGAAGCATCCTGGGTTCAGTACATTTTTTTTACTTGAATTGCAATTTGCCTATGTCTGACAATTTCCAGAGGGGTAGCCGTGTTATGTCTGTGTACAGCAAAAACAAGAGTTCTGTTGTACCTTTAAGACCAGCAAATTTCTTTGGACATAAGCTTTTGTGGGCTCCAAGCCACTGTTGGAAGTGGATTGGCGCCCACAAAAGCTTATTTCAGAAGGAAGTTGTTAGTCTTTAAGTTGCCACAGGACTCTCGTTGTTTTTGCCCATGACTTAAAAAAACATAACTTTGGGGAGAAAAAAAAAAAAAGATTTTTGGATACTTAAAAAAAAATATATCCACGAGGATTGTTAGACATGTTTTGTCCTACTTGTATTCCTTCACCCTTATCTTAATGTTGACATTTTTCTTTTGTGTCAACATTTAAAATCGGTTTTGGTTTTGTTGGTTTACCCATTTATTGGAGTATTCTATATCCATTTTATGCGTACAAGTCTTCTTTAAATTCAAATGTGTTATGGTGCTTTATAGAAGATGTTTATATTTTTTTAAAAATCAATTTAGTTAATTCACTATAAGCCAGGTTTAAATTAAATTAAGTGAGGCCACACACAGGTTTTTCAACTACTTTAACCAAACCAATTTTTAAGCTGATTTAAAGTACAACTTGAATATACAGAAGGCCATAGTGCTACTAGCCAAAAGGGACACATGGCTACTCTAAGCTCTTGGCCAATGTTTTTCTTTTCAATCTGACTGTAACTTTGTGCCATAAAATAAATAATTATAAGTAATTATATTTTCCCATTCCATAAATACAGAATGGGGGAAGGGAAAGGGCTTATCTCCATGTTTTTAATTTAATCTACATTTGGAAAACTGATGCCTGTCACTAATACCTGCTTTTTCTTCTTCTCTCCCCATACCCCCTTTTTGGAAAGGGGGTGCATTTTTCTACTTTCATTGTTTTGCTACTGAAAAAGGCCTTATTACTTGCCTAGCAGTAGTCAGTGCTTAAAGGGCAGGGCCCCATTATGGTAGATGGTGTACAAACATATAAAAAAGGGACATTGCCTGCCCCAAATTCCAAAGGGGTAGTCATGTTAGTCTAGTCCAGCAAAACAAACAAGGAGTCTGGTAACAGTTTTAAAGACTAACAGATTTATTTATCGCATGAGCTTTTGTGGGAAAAAATGTCAGATGCTTGAAGATGGAGAACTTACAGAATGGGAGCAAAACAAATGTGGGGAAGTGCAAGTCACAGGATCTGGTCAGACTGTAACAGCAAATCAAAGCAGTTATTAGGATTCAAACAGTAGAGTACAGCAATTAGGAGGGAGGTCAGTGGGGGACAAGGTAAGCAAAATTGCTTATTGTAATGAGAAAAGAACCTATAAACTATGGTCTCTGTACAAGAAGCTATAGACAATAAGTGGATATCATAAACCGTCTAGAGAGTGGGGAGCAATGGGCGTTGGCCTTCCTTTAACTGACAATTGTACCAATCTCTGCCTGCCCTCCATTCTTTGAAAGGATGAATTCCACTCACCTTTCCTCACTTGTCTGCCTTCTACCCTTGCTTAGTCCTAGTTAATTTAATCTACTCTATATGACCATTATCACCATAATATCACAGTGCTACATTGCTCTCTCTTGACTGGGCCAATGATCCCTGCTGGGTGTCTCTCTTCCTACCACACAGAACCCTGAATCTCATTTTCTTCGCTGTCTGAAGGATTTGGTTAACAGATGCATGCACTTATTTTCTCCCGTCTAGCTCTGCTTGTGGCTGCAAAGGACTAGCAACCTGTACACTTCTGAGTTAAATCCTCTTCATGGGTAGTTTATTTGGATAGCCAAGAGGACATGAGGTTACTTAGCCCTCCACTTGTGATTATTCAGCTAAATGATCAGACATGCGTCTTTATTAACTCTTCAGTATTGTGACTGGTGTATTAATAGCCTGTGGTGTAATTACAGACACTGTAGTGCATTTGTTACAGTAATATTTATTTAGTGTGGCTGATATGAGTAGCATGGGGGATAGTCAATTCCTACTGCAGCACAGCAAATCTATAGTTTAAGTTCTTCATTTTAATTTTAGGTGAATTAATTTATTTTTTCTTGTTAGAGGGTTCATGTTAAGAACCCTCTCATCTAGTTCCTTAGCTTGTCACTGTGAACTCTCAGAACTTAATGTAGCACTTGAAACTAAAGCCATTCAGAGTCCAACAACATCATAAAGAATTGTGGTCCACAGGGTGTCTTCTGTTATCAGCAACACAAGAGTTTTAACAACAAATACAGTGATGCTATCCATGTACCTGGTATTTTGCCTCAGCTTGTTTGTTACTTTCGTTACTTATGTAGGAGATTTAATAGCTGGAAGGGTATTATTGTTTGTGGCCTTTGTTAGAAAGATAATTTTACTTGCTGCAAGGGAGTAACCTCTGATCAAATTTTCAATGACAAGGAAAGAGACTAATTTGATTTTTTAAGTCTACCTTGACTTTTTAGCACGAGAAAATAAAGATGAAGTAATCTCCGGTTGCTGTTCATGCACAGCAGGAAGTAGCATTCAAACTGTGCACAGGCAATGGGAGTATGACATTTGAGAGGACATGACTGATGGTCCTGTGAGAGAGACAGGGATTTGAAGCCATGCTGCTCATGTTAATTTCTACCCAAATGGCTGGAAAGCCTTTTAGGGGGATACCAACATGAACAGATAAGATGTATATGTAACTGACAGCTAATTAAAGGGGTGAGTTAGATTTCTCCTGAGATTGCTAAACTCTGGACTATCATCAGTTATATAACTTACATTTTGCTCTCTCTCTCTCTCTCTCTCTCTCTCTCTCTCTCTCTCTCTCTCTCAATAATGGTGTTTTCACATTGTTTAAATGGAGTTCTGGGATCTGATCACCCATATTTCCATCTGAAATCAGTGAAAACCAGGTGTCTAGTTCCAATATTGAAGAGAACACGACTCTCTTTCTTGACACTACCAACTATTGACAATGTTTTTGAGCAGCATGAAGAATTCTGGCTTCATTAGGAACCCAAGAGTTTGCATGAGAAAAGAAAATTGTACTAGAAAACAAAAACTTGAAGAAAGTACTCCCTTAGTTTTTGGGAAATACTTGGTTTGAACATAAGGGAAAAGATCTCCATATTTTGATTTGTCATAGAGATCTTGCATATATATTGTTTGCACACACACTCCAATCTCTAGAAATCTTAATTCTCATTTTATTTATTTATTTATTACCAATCACTGACAGAGCCACTCAGAAACTAACTTCAATGCCCTTTTATAGCTGCATTAATTCCTGTTAGTGGAGAAAAGTACCAGTTTGGCTAAATAGGTATTTCTTCATTCCAGGGCACATTTCTCTTTTGGGCACACACTTATTTTTCTCTGACTGCTCTGTGAATCCAGAATTACATACACTTAATAGTCTTATGCTGGAAATACATAGTTAATTAATGATGAAGAGATGGAATATTTAGGATCATACCAAAGACTGAAACTTCAGATAGGCCCATGGAAATGATTGCAGCTGGCTGAATCCTATAAAATAGCATTACAAACATTAATTGAATTCTATACTACTGAGTGATTAGGCCAAATTCATGCCTCTTTTTATTAATTGTTAATATTCACGTGAAGGGGATCTTCATACAAATACCTGTACTTACATACAAACAAGAACAGTGAACAAGGCTGAGCAATAGTATTCAGCGGGTTTTTTTCTGTTTAAGAAGTTCTGAGATAAGAAGAGATTCCTTATGAAGTCATTACTCAGTCAGTCACCACAGGTGATGGACAACAAATAAAATGGTCTAATTCACAAGCATGGGTAAAAAATCCTGCAAAATCCTGCAGGCCCTCTGCACACAGTTCTCCCAGTGAGGTCAATAAGAATTCTACATGCAGGTCCTTGAAATCTCAGCATCATACATCAAGTAATATAATATAATATACTTTGCTTAACTTCCCCAGAATTTCTGGCTAGTTGATGTGTGGGGTGGGAGCAAGGCAGGAGTTTCCAAGACACAGCCCCACCCACTTTGGAGTGGCTTCCTCCTACATCAGCAGTAGCTTCGTACAGTGCAAGTCTCCAGGGGAGTGGTGAGATCATATTTGTCCATCTTCTGTGAATGGTATGTGAAGGAAGGAGGCACCTCATACTCTTTACCACCATTAGGTGCCTATGCAAGGCTGGCCACAATCTTGCTCTGAGCACCTAAGAATCTATTCTTTTTTTCAGTGAAAATCGCAAAGGCCTGGAATTCCCCCTAGAAAATGTCTCTGGATTTTTTGGTGAGGGAAACCAAATTTAAAATTATAGCCCCCCACCCCTCAGGGTGTTAAACAAGACTCTAGGTCTTTTCTGAATAGAGTTTCATACAGCAGTCACTGCAACTTCTCTAATTCCAGCTTCTCTTCAGACAATGCCTGTTGCTTCTTCATTTGCTGCTCTGAGACTTTCCCCAACTCTTTTCAGCTTCTCAGGGCATCTTTCTTGCCGACCACTCAACAAATGCCCTTGAGCTCCCATTATAGACCTCGCCAACTCCCCTCCATTACAAGCTGCCTTCAGAGTTCAGTTAGTACTAATTGTTTCTTGGATGTCACATTCTTATGACACATCAGGGTTTATCGTATTTTTTGGTAAATTACAAATCACTCCTTTATTTAGTAGTAGTAATAAAGAAGTTTTTTATTGTCATAGATTTTCTGGCTAAAATATTATTTGCTGGCCATAACAAAGGGCATCATTTAACAGCTAACACATTATTACAAGATATTTAAAAGGGCATTGACAGGTTTGTGTTTTGTGATAGTTCCTGCATTTTTGACCTCAGGTTTTCAGTTTTTTTTTTAAATTTCCTCAGCAAAACTGTGGTTTTTTTGTTTTGTTTTGTTTTAAATCAAAATGTATTAAATCAGGAGAAAGTGGGACCAAAGCATCCATTTTGATTCTCCGGGTTTTTTTTTTTCATTCTCGTACATTTAAATTGCAGAGCATGAACAATTCTCTATATACATTTAGCCCATCCATAAAGTGATGGCCTTAAGTGAGACTTTAACCTGTCCAGCAGGATAGGCAGCTTTTGTCCTGATCCATCTGTCCTACTAGTAAGCCTCTGTCAACCTCCTATTAACCTCCCTTTGTTCCCTAATTCTCCAATAGGGAGAAGACAAATTCTGGGTAGCCATGTTCTTCTGTGAACATAAAAGGTGTACCTATTCAAAGCATTGTGCAGCTAAATCCCCAAACAACTAGTGCTAATAGGAGTCATGTACCTATATTACTGAATATTGTCTTCAATATGTATGTATTACTTGCATTCTAATAATTTCCAGAGGAGTAGCCATATTAAGCCTAGGTCAGCAAAACAAACAAGGAGTCCTCTGGCACTTTTAAAGACTAACACATTTATTTAATACATTTTCTCCCATGAAAGCTCATGCATTAAATAAATGTGTTTAGTCTTTATAAGTGCCACAGGACTACTTGTTTGAATTTATTATCCCTCCCTGGGCTAAGAAATCAGATCTGAAATGAGCAATAATTAAAGCAAGGAAATATAGATGATGAATCTTTACCTAACTGGTTCCCAACCTTTTTGGCTTGAGGGCCACAGATATCATTTTTACAACTCTGAAAGGTCACCCGTCTCCGCCGTCAGGTTCCGCCCCCAACTTCAGCCAGACGGAAGGAGTTCAGTGAGGAGGCTGCCTCCTTGCTGTTCTCCTGTCTCCCAGGCTGTAGCAGGGAAATCACACATCTAGGAGTGGTTTTAGGGATTCCGGGGCCTGGGGCAAAAATAAAGGATAGTCCCCTCCCCACCCCACCTCCACCCTGCCAGTCCACTATCCCCCAGTCACCCTCTGGTACCCCAGCCCCACTCCCCCACGGGGCCTTGCTGGGGCCCCCACTGGGGCCTCCCAGCTCCCCGCCAACACCGCAGCCTCCCCGCTGCCCCCCCAGCTGCCACTTCCCCCTTCAGAGTCCCCCCCAGCCCTCTTTTCCCCTGTGACCTCCTCACCACTCCCCCCATCCCCTTTCCCCTCTGTGGTCTCCCCGCTGCTCCCCCAGCCTCTGCAGCCTCTCCCAGTCCTCCACCGCCCCCCGGCCCTCCTTTTTCCTCTTGCAGCCTTCTCCGCACTCCCCCTTCTCCCCTGCAGCCTCCCCCCACTTCCCCCACCTTGGGTACCTACTGGCTGGCTGCTGCCTGCTCTGGATCTCTGCTGCTTGTGCCCTGGCTGGCACACATGTGTAATGTGCATGCTGCCAGGATCCTTAAAGCGGTGATACTTAAAGCAGCAGTGGTGTGGGTCCCCTTCCCTCATGGGGCCATGGGCAGCTGCTTTCACTGCCCACTCACTAAGACATGTGTCCTGTATCCTCATGTGCTCCACCTGGGTCCCTAGGTATTTGCTCCCTTCTGCAGCCAGGGGCACAAATCTGTGCTGTCCTCCGTCTGGCTCCAGCAGAGACCCCAGCACCTAGGGACACAGGTAGAGTGCCTTACTCTCTGCTAGAGGCCTGCGGGTTAAGCAGGAGAGCTGATCTCCCATCTCTCTGGTTCCAACGAGGATCCCAGCATCTATGGACCTAGGCAGAGTGCTTTGTCATGCTCCCTGCTATGGCCAGAGGGAGGGGAGTGCTGATCTCTCATCCCCTTGGCTGAAGCAAGGAGACAGCACTGGTCTTTTAGCCCCATGGAAACATGCTCTGCCTGAGTCCCTAGTCAGTCTCTCCTTTTTTCAGCCAGCAAGAGGGGAGCTGCAGGCTATTTTGAAAGCTCCTGAAGGCAACTTTTGGCTCCCCGGGACACAAGTTGGGAATCACTGTTTTACCTGATCTGTAGCACCCACATAATGAAGCCCTTGTGTATAAGATGACTGGCTTTGTGGATGTGGTATAGCATGCATTAAATGCTGGGGCATAAAAGTAAAATAAGGCAAGTTAAGGATGTCAGGGAAGTATCTGATATCAATGACTGGATTTATTTTCTTGGAACCTGTTCTCATGTCAACCATTAATACTGTGTCAGCCAGACTTGAATAATGCTGTCTGACTTTTGGGCTAGCAGATTTTTGGATCAAGTTATATTCTAGAATGGGTTCACGGCTAAATGTTTACATTGCAGTAACTGGGTGCAGCACTTTAAAAAACCATGTCCTTACCATAATATATTTAACCAATGTCTCCTTTCTATGTATGTCTGGTGGGTATTTAAGAGAAACTTAAAAATCCCATGACATATTTGGAAAGAATAAATGATACTTTGTCTCCAGTCCAGTATAACTTCTCTCAAGCAAACAGAAGTTGATGCCCAAAGCTTTAGGAATTGCCAGGATCAGACACAACGTCCATCTAAGCCTCTCTAATAATGGCCAAAGCCAGATACTTTAGAGAAAGGTGGGAGAACTCTACCATGTGCAATGCAGATAATTTGTTCATTAGTCTTACTCTGTTTCTACTAGCTAAAGATTGGCTTTAACCCTGAAGCATGAGGTTTAATTTCATTCAGACAAATTTTGTTGCCGTTAGTTATAACTATGGATATTCTTGCTATCCATATAAATGTCCATTCCTTTTGAGTCTTGCTCAACAACTTCTGTGGCACAGAGGTGCACAATCTAATTGCATGTTGTGTTAAAGTATTTCCTTCTGTCACTTTTGAATTTTCCACCTTTCAATTTCCTTGACTGTCTCCTTGTCCCTATGTAATGAGTAGAGCTGGGTTAAATGCAGCCATCAAACTGAAAAAAATAATTATTCATTCAGCTCTAGTTATGATTATGCTCTTTGAAAGTACACAATGATTCACAATTTTGCTAACATGGACAAATAGACATTTGGCACTTCCTTGTCTAAACTGTCTACACCCTGGAATTAGGGCTTCAGCCATCCTGAGCCCCCAGTTGCTTAAATATGTTCCTGCCCCAGAGCCCATCTGGTGGTTGGAGCTCTGGGTTCTAGGTAAGCCTTTTAAGGGACAATATGGCTATAGAGTAAGGATCATTGACTTAGCAAAGAAATTTCTTAAACGCACACACTTTACTCTTAAAAGAGCACACAATTTTTGAAATTATGGAAAATAACCGACAGTCCTGAACACTGCCTCCCTAATCTGGTCCCACCTTGTCTGGGAGACCAGATTCTGATCAACATCCTTCCTGCCTTCTTTTTTCCCCATCCACAATCTGTGGCTGCAGCAATCAGTATGAAGTGCCTAGAATAGACTGGCCTTGTCAAAATTAGATTGATATTCAACACCACCTGGATGTCTTACCCCAACATGGAGGTTACAACATAGAAAAAAAGGTCTCAGTGAATGTTACAACCGAAAAATGGGGCTCACAAAACAACACAGAATTTATAATTTAACCCAAACATACTCCCAATCTGTCACAGTCATGAATATTTTTTTAAAACAGCAACATGAACTGAATATGCATGTCCGTATACCAGGAAAGTGATAATCTGATCATTGTAGCCATTAAAATAAAGCTTCACTGTTTGAAAGATGCTATACAATTTTGCATAGGCAATTGGATCTATACAATCTTCTGGATTTTTACATTTGAGATATATTATGCCCAGCCAGATGGAATAATTTTGCAGTAGGTGGAATGCTATGGCTAAACGCCTCACATAACAGACTCTAGGTATCTTATATATATTCCTATGTAAAGTCTCTATTAAACTGAAGTTAAGACTGGTATATAACAGCAAGGGAAAAATCATTACAGAGATGTGGCAATTATCTGCAAAACAAACATTGCAAAGCCAGGAAATTGAGGTAAAGCTAAACTTTTTTTTTTTTTTTAAATTTGAAGTGTGGAAAATGCACGAGGTACACAAATACTTTTGACCCTGACCTGTAGTGGCACCATGCAATACACACAAATTACAATCACGGTAACTGTATTTGTAGTTTCAGATTAGATTAAACTGATTTTTAAAACCCTATTGGATTTTTTTCCTCACCATTGTTCACCTCATAATGGCATGACAGAGTTAAGGACTGGTCATTACAGATGAGTTTTCAGGGAAAAAAAGATTGATTAAGATAAACAAAATGGTGATTTATTATTTATATTTTTAATCTTTGTTATATGAAAACCAGCACAGCTTCCTAAATCAAGGAGAAATATATGAAGTAGTACTATACATTGTAATCCTGAGCTGCTATGGGGTAGCAATGTAAGGGGATGCCCTGACTGTAGTTTTAAATGTTAGTAGCCTATCTATTTAGCTTCCCTCACTGCAGTATCTGAGCCTAACCCAACTTCTTAACAAAAAAGGGCTGGATTGGATTCTACCCTTATGATGACATGGAAGGAGGTATAAGGTGCCCCATTTCTTTTTTTCCTGAGTTTACTCACACTGTGATTACAAATAGAGTGCTGTGGCACTTTTAAAGACTAACAGATTTATTTATCGCATGAGCTTTTGTGGGAGAAAATCCCACTTTGTCAGATGCTTTGAAGATGGCGAATTTACAGAATGGGAGGAAATTAAATGCAGGGGAGTGTGAGACATAGGATCAGGTCAGACTGTAACAACAAATCAAAATAGATGTTAGGATTCAAACACTGGGGAACAGCACATAGAGGAAGATGAGATCAAATCACTTGTTGTAATGAGAAAAATCCATAGTCCCTGTTTAAGCCCAAGGCAACCGAGTCAAATTTTGCATATAAATTCAAATTCTGCAGTTTCTCTTTGAAGCTGTGATTTGTTGTTCATAAATTTCAGCACAGTTATTAGCAAGTCGTCAATGGAGTGAGCAGAGAGATTGAAGTGTTCCCCTATTGGATTTTTAGTGTTGCGATTTCTGATATCAGATTTGTGTGCATTTATTCTTTTGCACAGAGATTGTCCTGTTTGTCCAATATATAAGGCAGAGGGGCATTTCCAGCACATGATGGCATAAATCACATTGATGGATGAGCAGGTGAATGAGCCCTTAATGGAGTAGGTGGCTTGATTAGATCCTGTGATTGTGTCTTCAGTGTAGATATGAGGGCAAAGTTGGCAGCGTGGTCTGTTGCAGGGATATGCTCCTGTTTCAATGTTTCTGTTGTTTGATGTGTAGTTGCTGGTGAATATCCGTTTAAGGTTGTGGGGCTGTCTGTAAGCAAGGAGATGTCTGTCTCCCAAGGCTTGAGAGAGTGAGGGCTCATCTTCAAGAATAGGCTGTTGATCTTTGATGATGTGTTGAAGAGGTCTGACTTGGGGTTGTAGGTCCTGACCAATGATGATCTGTTGTTTTGGGTTTTTTTGCTTGGATTTCTCCTGTAGTAGTTGACTTCTATGTACCCGTCTGGCTCTGTCAATCTGTTTCTTCATTTCTGCGGGTGGGTATTGTAGTTTTAAGAATGCTTGATAGAGATCCTGAAGGTGTCTGTCTCTGTTTGAAGGATCAGAGCAAATGTGGTTATATCTTAGGGCTTGACTGTAGGCAACGGATCGGGTGGTGTGTCTCAGATGAAATCTCAAGGGATGTAGGTAACTATAGTGATCAGTAGGTTTGGGGTATAGGGTGGTCTTTATGTGCCCATCACTAATTTGCACTGTAGTGTCCAGAAAGTGGATTTCCTGTGTGGAGTGTTCCAGGCTAAGTTTGATTGTGGATTGGAAATTGTTGAAATTTCTATGGAAATCTTCAAGGGCACCCTTACTGTAGGTCCAGATGATGAAGATGTCATCAATATAGTGTAGGTAAGGTAGAGGTACTTTGGGATGAGACGTGAGGAGGCATTGTTCTAAGTCAGCCATGCGGGTACCCATAGCAGTGCTACTAACTTGAAGGTATAAATTATCTTCAAATCTGAAATGGTTGTGGGTGAGTACAAAGTCACAAAATTCAGCCACAAGTTTTGCTGTGTTATCATCTATTTCAAGGATATCAATGCAATTTTTTTCCCCATAGGGAAAGTCTATAAATCCATTCTAATAGAATGGAGGCTGGATAGCCTGGTTGGGTATAGCACCTCACAATGGGAGCAGGGGCTGGGTAGACCAGCTGAGGTAGGGCATGGCAACCTGCATTAGGAGTTGAAGTTAGATATCCTGGGAGTTTCTGGGCCCTTTCCTCCCAGTTTCACTATATCTATGATTGCCTGTATAATGTAGCTGCCAGAGAGGCCTATCCAGATATGGTGCTGTGAAACCTGATGTTGCTCTAAGCAGGAGGCCTGGTAGATCCAGCCTGCTGCTGCTTGAGGAAGACTGAGTTGGCTGGGTTTTTAGGAGTATGGTGACTTCCAGCCTCTCTTGACTGACAGGTCTCATTCTGCCTCCAGAGAATGGTGAGAAGAGGAATGAAATTGTAATGAATCTGTTGATTTTCATACTAGGGAAAAGGACATTTTTAGGTAAATCAAGATAAATTTGCCTATTTCAGGATGTGTGACTTCCTTTTTAAATATGAGTTGCATCTATCTAGCGTGGAGATTGAAAAGAAATGGATCACAGTGGCCTGGTCTGTGTTTGGTGGGAAGGGGCACAATATTCTGTCCAATCATAGATGAAGTGAGCATTTTTACCATCATTCCTCTTTTGAGCATCCAGTTGCTTTGAGAAATTCAAAAAGGATCCTAAGGCTGTGGACCATGCTAACAATCTGTGAGAAGATGATGCATCACTGGTGAAAGAGAAGGCAAATGCCCTTTCATCTTGTATCAACTCTGTCTTACCTGGGTTCAGCTTCAGCCAGTTGTTCTTAATCCAGATACTGAGTTCTGGCTAGCTGCTGAATGATATGGTATTGATGCTGTTCATGTTTGGGCTGAGAAGGTAGACTGAGCCATTTCAGGATGTTTGTTTTTATCTTTACAGCTTTGTGGAGGTCGGACAGCAGAATGAATTGTTCAAAAGCAGGCTGTAAACACCTACATCATATTTACATCCTATCTTCAAAGCGTCTGACGAAGTGGGATTTTCTCCCACGAAAGCTCATGCGATAAATAAATCTGTTAGTCTTTAATAGTGCCACAGGACTCTGTTGTCTTTCTACAATAGACTAACACGGCTACCTCTTTGGAATATAATTCCCAATGACTACAACAGCTGCAGTGAGTTCCAAACACCCCTGAAAATCAGGAAATGTACTTATTTAGGTACTTATTGTTTTGATCTTGCAATTAACTCCACAGAGGCACAGGAGTTTTTGGGTGAAGAGATCATAGCAGGATCAGGGCCTGGTGGCTTCTCTGTACCTTAAAGTCTTTAAACCACAATCTGAAGACTTTAATAACTCAGTCATAGGTTAGAGGTTTATTACAGAAGTGGATGGGTGAGGTTCTATAGCTTGCATTGTATATGCTGTCAGGCAAGATGATCATATTGGTCCCTTCTAACCTTAGAATCTAAGGCTATGTCTACACTTACAAAGTTAAGTTGACTTTGTTAAGTCGATTTAACAAATTAGCTATACTTTGTCGACTTTAAGGTGACTTAACAGCAGAGCTAGCCATTATATTGACTTTAAATTGACTTAAGGAGTCGACTTAAGGCTTAAGTCGACCAAAAAGGAAGTGTTATTAAGTCGACTTCAGCTTTCCTTAAGGCAACTTAAGGAAATGCTTAAGTCAACTTAAGAGAAGCCCAATGTGGACATGACTTGGTTTAGGTCAACTTAAGCATCCTTAAGTGGACCTAACTTGCCAGTGCAGACACAGCCTAAGAATCTAAAGATGGATGTAGCTGCCTAAGATATTTTTTTTGTTTTGTTTTTGTGTGTGTGTGTATGTGTGTGTGTGTGAGTGGAGAGTGAGAGGCGCCTCAGTCATGGACTGGGATCTGTTGTATTAGTTGCTGTACAAACACATACCGCAAGAACACTCCCTCACCCAAATACGTTACCACTTATATAGATGCAACAAATGGATAGGGGAGGCAAGTGTAACCTTCGGGTGGGCTAAAATTCATTTAATTGCCCTTCTCCCAGTGCATTACAGAAATCAATCCCCAACCCCTGTTGAGAAGCACCTGGAGACCCAGGAATCCAGTCTGTAGGTGACTCAAAGCAAAGATTGCTCAGTTACCCTCCCACATTAAAATATTATTAAAAACAAACATAACAATGAACTTTATTAACCACTAACTAAATGAACCTTAGCCTAAGAAAACAAAATACAATTAAACAGAACAATCCCTACAGAAACACCGCTCAAAAGATACCCAAAAGTCCTGAAGTTCAGGTGAAGTTCACCCAACTCTCAGCTACAGTCTTTGTTCAAGTCTAGAGGCTTGAGTGGCAAGAAATAGCTGTCGTCGTCTTCTTTCATTGCAGGAATCTTCTGTAGAATTCCATGCAGGCTTTTCCTTCTCCTTTGGAACCAGCACCATCTGGTCAGCTCACTGGTTAACCAGCCCTTAGTCCCATATGCATGTGCGCAAAGTCTGTTGCAGAAGACTCCATAGCAGGGAGAAAACATCTTGTTGTTCACTCCTGACTCAGCTTCTCTCATGAAAACTGAGCACATGGGCTCTTGTCAAAGCAGCTCCTGCCTGCTGTCTCCACAGACTGCTGCTCTCATGTGATCTGACTCTGACCACACCACACCACATCACAACAGCAGGGAACCCTGTGGAGCATGCTCAAAATGCTACCACTCCCTGCTTCCAGAAATTTCTGGTTGAGTAGCTAATCTGCCCAGCAACAGTAATCCACCCTCAGTAGGTCTTTTAAAGAGAGCCCTTTTTTAGGTATATGGGTTACACAAGCAAAAGGTGCAGTTGAAAATATCATGATTGGTGCAGCAAGCAAGAGCCACAAGTAGTAAGGTTAATGTAGTAAAGGGAAATGACATATTTCATGCATATCTTCTAGGAGAAAGTAATTTGGCTCGTGATATATTTTTTAATATTGATCAGTGCTTTTCCAATTGTCCATTACTTTACTATACTATTTTTCTACTATATTTACTCCTACAATTTCTGATGCTACATTTATTACTTTGATAAAGTTTCTTACTTAATCTAAAATTTTCTTTTATAGTTCTGATTTAAGAACTTCTTTATGTATGTATCTGTAAAAATAATTTGTCATGTCCAATGCTACAAAAGAAAAAAAATACATATTGACTATGATCTCACATTTAATATTATTTTCCCCCATGTTTTTTATTTTTCTGATGTATAAGTATTTGATTTCAGATATTCTCTTCTAAAAGAAGCTTTAAATTAGTGAAAATGTAATTTACATCTCTTTTTGTGTCTTTACATCAAGACCGCTCTGAGGTTCTGAAGAGTTCTTATCTTAGAAATAGATGACATTACTATTTTAGTAGCCACAGGAGTTCCATGCAGGGATGCACCTTATTTTGAGCACTGTGGTATCACAGCCTAGACATCATCCTAAATTGAATGGATAAATGAATAGTTTGCTCAGAGATCTAGAGAGACTGATGTTTGAATCCTTGATAGATAAAAGTATAGTGAAGATATCCGGTAGGTTATTGCTTGATTGTTGGTCTGTCTAGAGAATTATACATTAGTTAATGTAGTTGCATCTATTAATATTTTTAAAAAATGTTTGATTTTTAGTTTTTGAAACTATTACACACATCATAGAACTAGTAGCAATTTCATTTTATATAGCTTTTGTTCTTTGTGTTGTGATTTTTTTTAAGTGTCTTTAAAATAAA
The DNA here is from genome assembly GCA_007922175.1 of Pelusios castaneus. Lineage (NCBI taxonomy): Eukaryota > Metazoa > Chordata > Testudines > Pelomedusidae > Pelusios > Pelusios castaneus. The sequence goes on from ML685767.1 coordinate 29,884,990, forward strand.
TTTTAGTAACTTATTTTATGCAGTATCAAAAGTAGATTTTTCATTTATTAAATTAACATGACACAGGAGTTAAGTATCACATAGGAAATGGCCACTGTATTTGCCCGCAACTTTTGTTATCCACTTTTTAAAATGGGTACATATTACCTAAATGCTTTTTATTGTTATGTGCCATTATTGTATGTAGTTATTTTAAATCAAGGCTTCTCAAACACATACTAAAAAGTTTTCAATTTCCCTGAAGAACTAAACAATGTTATCTAGTTATTTGTAGCACTATCAGTACCAAATTCAGGGAGCAATAAGAATGCCTAGGTAATGTTTTCTGATTATTTAAGGAAAAATTGGAACGTTTAGAGAGGCAGCTACTACATTTAAAAAAAAAAACCCAACAAGTTTTATAGAGTACTTTTCATTATTTATACTAAATGCACAATAAGGTATATAACTGTAGAATTATTGTAGAAGTGCCTTTTGTGACGAAGTTACTAAAATAAATCAGTGCACACTGTATTTATCAAAACGTCACAATTCTCTTTCCATTGGTGACATGTTTCTTTTTAAAAAAAAACAATTGAAACTGAGCTGCATTGATCCTGCATTTTCAGTCTTGGAAAGCATGCAATTAGATGAGATGGAAAAGACTTATCTAACACAGATCCCCACCTTTCTTAGGCAAGATATAGTTCCTTAGTACATATCAGGTATTAAAATATGAAATAATGGTTAAAATATAAAACTGAAGTGAAGATTTTTTGTTTATTAGTGTTTTCAGCATTATTGTATGTCCACACGCTAAGCATCCTCAAATTTAGCATGATCTAAGACTGCAAAAATAAAACTTGAAGAATGTGGCAACAACTGTAAAATGATTTTCTCCCCACTACTAGTAAATGATCATTAGAGATGCAGGTTTACTTTACTTTCAAATTCAGTATACTTACATATATTTGTAAGCCGTCTACTCAGAAATTTTATAAGTAGGAAATCAACAAAAGAACTCTGAAAAACCAACCAACTTCTCCTCCGTGTCGCCATATGCTGTATGTCTCCCCCCCCCCCCCCCCAGATTTTTGTATACTCTATATGCTGGAGAAAGGTTTCTTTCTTTTCATGTTGCTCTGTCGGCGGTCATAACATCTATTCTCTTCATGAATATGTAAATCCCATGCATAAAATCACAAAATTAGCATGGCAGTTCCCACCATAGAATGTACCCAATTATGTCTCTCTAATACATGAAAAGTGGTGAGTTAATCTTTTGAATATACAAGTGGATTCAGGTTCTATTACAAGAGATGCTATAATTAGAGAGTGCCCAAATACACAAGCTAGTTGCATGTGTGCTGGAGTGATCACCATGCTTTTAATAAGAACTGGGTATCTGATGTGTGGCTATGAGGGAGTGCACGCAAAATATTTACAGGGTCTTACTCTGATGTTTAATGACAAGGAGAGAAATGACACTTCATTTATAGAATGAGATTTGTTTGCATTTGGACATATATTTATTATTTCTTAGTAAGTAACTTATTTTTTTTTAAAAAAAGGTTAGATAGAATAACAGGAGAAAGTGGTGATCGTATTCGCTGAGTGTCTTAACTCATGTAGTGTGTCAGAAGTGAATGGGGGGAGAAGAAAACAATTGATGCATTTTATTATTTAAATAAGCGGGCGTGCTCATGCATATTTATATGACGTACATGCCTATGCGCCGCTCTCTGAATAGTGGCACTGCGGTTTGAATGCAGTAATTAGGCTGATGTAATTATAATAAAACAAAGGGAGCCTCAGTTGATATTTTTTACAGTGGAAACATTACAGACGTGTGTATTCCGTGCACAATCGATGAACCTGAACTGCTGTCAGGGGCTAGAAGGACTGTGTGGCCAGTGCACCTATTGTGTCATTGCTGTGGAAAGCAGCTTACCGATTGGCCACTGTCTGCAGCACATAATACTGACTGGTTATAAAGGACTTGTCTAGGGGAAAGCCTGTAGGTACTCCATTGTCTGGCAAAGTTGATATGACTGCATTCTTTTTGTAGGAGGTCAGACAGCTGAACTGTAAAAGCTGCACAGATTTTTTCTCTCTCTCTCTCTCATTCTTCATTCAGCGTTTTTGTTTCATGCCCTGTTCTGTTTTCATAGTTTTAAAAATGCTAATTAAGATCCCTTGTCTTAAACAGAAAATAATGACTCGGATATAAAAAGAAACCTGATGCTAAGTTTAAAAAATGTTTGGGTTGAACCGAGAAATCAGTCACGGTTCTAGGGAAAAATGAAGATTTATTTTTGTAATCAAGGTAAACAAAGAAGAGTTGTTTTGTTCTTCTCTATTTTTTTAAATGAAGGCTGTTCTATTACTGCAGGTTAGATAACGTTTTATTTCAGGAAGTGTGCTAGCTACATAATTTAGAAGTACACAAATCAGCTGCAATTCAGTGTTTACTAATCCTTCTTAAGATGTAATTCGGTGAAAGAACTGCTTTTAAAAAAAATTTCTTTTCTGTATTATAGACGGATCTAACAACGCAGTCTGGGCTCCGTGCCAAGGGCTGGTATTTCACAGCAGCGACCGCCTTACAGATGAGCTGTGGGAAGCAGGAGGGAGACTCTCTTAGGGTGCCACTACTATGGAGACACAGCTGGGCTGAACAAGATTTGCTTCAAACGACAACAAGAGAGACAGAAAGTGTCTGGTTCGACCGCTGCCCAAGCAGGCAGTAACCAGAAGAGCTAGCAGCCAATCCGGCCATGCTGCACTGTTCGAAACCAGCTCCACATCTCAGCCAATCAGTGACATCATTGGTGAGAAACTCATTTACATCATGCAGTAATGAACTTTGTTTAACATATCCTTTTTTTCTCTGAGATTAGGTCCCTCCATTAATTATTCTGCCAGGATAATTTGAATCGCTATGCAAAACGGGGCTACGTTTTCCCTATTTTTTTTTTAACTGTTTGCTGTCTCTGCAGGTAACTATGGGGACTGTTCCATTTCTTTTTTTGGCCTGACTAAGCCTTTAAAATAGCCTTTCATTGTTAATATTGGGCATATAATTTTCTTTTTTTGCATACGTTGGTTTCCTTGTATTCCTTACCTAGTGTGGCATTGCTTCCTTCATTCTAGTCTGACATCACCTTGACTAATCTGGGTAGGTAAAGAGGGTGCTGCCGCATAGAGCTTACATCTTTAGCCACAATCAGCATCTTGGTACTTATCTTAATGCTTCAGAATTCACATTGATGTGGCCATTTTACAAACTAGGCTTTCTCTGAGGGCTCTTTCATGCATCTGTCACAACTGAGTGAAGTTCAGCACTGTTATATTTCATTTTCTGCCACTTTCAGCCAAGATGTCATTTTACTAATGAATAGCACTGAGGTCATTTCTGAGAAGATTTCACCCCCTTCCTCACACCTCAGCACAATGCACCTGATTTGCATCCATTTACCAGAATAAATGAATACCAGAGCCAGTACGAAAGGAAGTTAAGGGACAGCTTGCATACTGCTTCAGGGTATATCTCAGCAAAATGAAATATAGAGTTTTTGTTTAGCTATATTCTTTTGTATTTAATAGTCGCATAGCTATAGAGAAAATATTTGATCTTAGCATGCAACAGTATTCTCTGGCTAGCATTCTATATAATTAAATATATATTATATCTTTTAAAAAAATGCACATTTTCCTGAGTTGTGTTCATTTAGAAATGAAAACACATTTGGGGAGCCAAGGTTGTGTTGAACATTTAGATGTAGTTCTTTCTGGGTAAAGCCCAATTTGTTATGCAAGTAATTTCAGAACAACCCAGAATACTAGGGAATGTAGAGATATTAGACATCGTAATCTAGTGTAGCAAATTTTTGTTTTACAATATTGTAATAGCTGAAACAGGCTCAGACATGAAGCAAATTCAATATTATCTTATTAAATTAATGGTATATCTCTTGCCAATGGGATTCAGGAGGTCATCAGTCTCTAGAAAAACAAAGTTAGTTGTTATTTAAAACAAGCAACGTATTCAAATACTTCTGCTAAAACATGATTTTTAAAAATCTTGGTATTGCACAATTTGTTTGAGGCTTCAGTTATATGTTGATCCATGTAGTCACTTTCAAAAGAATATGGGGATTTAAACACTAAACCATGGCTCTTTCAATGCATGATGCATCCCATCATCAGTATTCTGTATGCGGCTGTCCTGATTCAGCCACTAGCTCCCCCGCTGCAGATCCTGTAATTTGAATCATGCGTAATAATATATTATCCTACTGGGGGCCTTCTTTCACTAGAAGAGTGGTTTTATACATTCTGCTATAAGAGAACTCTTGGCTCTTTGCCAGCTCCTAAGCCATTATTCATACAAGCAATCAAGATGGTCTTCCTTAAGGAATAACATCTGCACAACTGCATGTGCCAAAAATATGCAACCTCCCCCACATTATAAATTAGGCTTCCTTGGAAGCAGGATTACTTGAAATATAAAAGAATGAAAAACTGAGATTTAAAGGAATTCATCAAAAGTATAATGGGTGTGCCATTTGAAGAAATCCAGGAACAGAGGCTATCAGAGTGGTTAACGGGGAGAAAGGGGTTAAAAAAAAAACCCCAAACCAAAATAAAAAAATAGAGGTTGTCCTTCAGCTCTCACTTAACTTTTTCAGCCTTGTCTTATGAGCTTATTTGCCAGTTATTATATTTAGCAATTGTGAAGTGTCCTCTGTGGACAGAATGGTTTTCCAGATATGCCTATGATATGTAGTCAGCTGGGGCTGTAGATGCACTTCCCAACGTGGAATCTAGTGTAATTTGATGCACTCAACAGGATGTTTTGCCAGTTTGTAGTAAGGGTAAAAAAGGTGGTGCAGAAGGGAGGAAAAGATTATGGAAAATACGGAGGCTTCAACATGAGGGAATAAGCTGCATGAATCCAGAATTCCAAAATATCAGAAGAATTAGAAGCCTAGAAAAGGGCTTATAAAACTGCTCTTCATCCACTTCAGTTTGTAGGAGGGTTACTTACACAGCACAGTACTAGTCAAATTTGCTCTTGAGTGGATTAAAAAAAAAATCCAATCCCACTAGACTTCAATATCTCTGAGAACTGCTGTGAGGTATAGCGTATCTGGGAACACCACAGACTACCTTTTCATTTAACATCATTAAGAGGTGCAACCTCCTTCAACCACACAGTGGGGATTTGGGGGGGGGGGGCAGGGGGAGAAGGGGAGAGATAGAGAAAGAGAATGAATATATCTTTAAAAAATTCTCCAACTATTATTTTTAATGCATTTATTTAAAAAATGTTTTGACAGTTTCTGTTTTTCTATGTGGAGACAACGGGGTCCTTCTTTTTAGCATGTGGGAGGAGAGAAGGAAATAAGACTAACTTTCGTTAAGTGAACTTGCCCTGTAGGTTACATCTGTTCATCTGCAGAATATTACTATAGCAATAACCAATCCATCCGTACTGTATCATGTTACATTACTGTAGTCTAGTTCGTAGCTATATTAATTTTAAGGGGGAGTTAAAATTTTTCCCTAATTGTCCTCATTCACCTCTGGTTTTACTTCAAAGAATGATATCTTGCTTCTCATCCATCTGAGCTCTGTATCTCACAGCTACCAGGGGAGAGGAAGTTTCTTGCGGTTATCAGGTTCTCTTTCTTCCTTCTATAAGAAATAAATATTAAGGATGATACGGGGTTAAAAAAAATCAGACTAAATGTTGCTAGTTTAATATTTAAGACTGTGCATTCTTGAGGGACTACAAAGAATGTTTGAAAGAGTATGATTGGAGTGATGACCTGACCATGTAAGTGATTTTGGAACAAATTGCCAAGTGTGTACCCACTGTCTCAGCACCTGAGTGACTTCCAGTGTTTTGTCAAATTTAAAATGTTGTAATAAAAAGCATATCCTGTCCAGAATAGGGTTCAGAGATCAATTAAGCATTTGACCAAATGTGACTTATGCTGCTGCACCATGACTCTTACCAAAGTACCAGAAAAAAAGCTTCATTGAGAACATCCTGCAAACAACGTTGGAGTTCTCAACCCTGGGAGCCAACAGGAAGCTCAACCCAGGAGACCGTAACAATCTGAATTGGACATAGGGAGAGAGGTGCTCTGTCCAGCCCTTGGAAATGAATAGGTCAACAGAACAGGTTGTGGAGCACTGGTAATATGCTCATAATAGATCACACTGTTCAAGAGAAGAGACATTAAGTCTCTTGTGGATGCAGTATTGTCTGCAGACAGTACACAGTTCTTTTCTGTTCCTAAGTATTATGTCTATTATTGTTCTCTTGTGCTGGTGTTTGTGATGACACCAGTTGGCTAGTGGTCTGAGCAGAAGGCTAACAACTTGGAGAAGGAGAATGATTTATCCTTTTAGGATAAAGAGTGAGAGACCTATGGAGGGGAAGCTTTCACTGTTTCTTCTTACAGTGTATTTGTTCCATGGATGGTTGATATCGTTCACCAAGGCTTGTCGGTCTTTTACTTTTCATGAGTACTAAACTGAATTTTTTTAAACACAACAAAAATCAAGACTAAGACACTCTACCATTCCTCTCTTATAGGAAGAATACCTTTAGCTATCAGACCCACTAAATTCCTTGGTGCATCCAAAGTGCAAAAGTAAGAAGCTGTGCAAGATACATGCAGCCCAGCACAGTCTGTTGTAATATACTGATGTTGTGCATGTGTATATTTCAGTTCAACTTACAAATATTCTTTGAGTCTGGAGTGCTTAGTGCTCTATTTTTAGTAAGAGTAGAATGCACCCCTGCTTAAGTCAATGGAGGGAAAGACTTGGAAGAAATTTTAATGCTAATTCTCAATATGCTCATGGATAAACAACAATATAAGTAGAGCAAGCAGGGTAAGAAATGTTTTTTTCAATCTGCAGCATATTTTAGAGTTAAAAAAAAAATCCCATTGTGCCTCAGGATAGTCCCAAAAATTTTCATGAAAAACAAGAATGAGAGACTCACCAAGAATAGCCAATAGCACCAGGGCTTAGGGTATTCCCCTGGCATGTGGGAGCTCTTAGCTTCTTTCCCTTTCTTGGTCCTGGATGGATCTGAAAATTCATTTCCTGGAAGTGTAAAATAAAATAAAATAAAATAAAGTCACTGCTGAACGGATCCCCAGCTATGCAAGATTAGTCCTACACAGACTAACAATGGGATTCTGAAAAATGAATAGTGTTGGCCTAACACGTCTACCATTGAGTTAAACGGCAGCAGAGTTAAGCTAACAGTGAGCCTTTTTATCTCACTGTCATGTGTCTGGACAGAGAATTTTCATAAAATTGGAGGAAGTAAGTCTCTGTCTCTCTTCTTAACTGCAGGTTTCCCAAATCCCAAGGGAGTTGAAAGTTTACATCTGGCGCTTTCATTAGAAGAATGGGAAATATATGTATGGTGCACATGCTCTGTTTATTTGCTATGACTGGATAATTACTACTTTTATTATTGTTTCATATGTTTCATGCTGGGGTCAGGGGTCAGATTTGTATCATCCTTGTTGAATCTCTGAGATACAGAAAGGTTCTTCAATAATGGAATGGGTGGAAAGGGATACAAGATCCATAGGGTTTTAGATGACCAATAAACTGAAGAAAAATAGCATATTTTTCTGAATTTGTGGTTAACTCTTATCGAAACAGTAATCTCTCATAATTTGGGCAAGCTCAATGAATTTCATAGAACTACTCAAAAAGGGAATCCTGTCTCAGAGAATTCTGGGAAATGTAGTTTTGGGCATTCTGGTATAAATTGCCAGGTAATTTTTCAGTGGAATCTGCAGAGGTTGTGGGAAACAGATGACTAGAAAGTACCAGGCTAAGAAAGCTATAGGTATGTGGGGCGAGAGGCCAAAAGGAAAATCCCTTGGTCCCAAGTAGCTTTTTCCCTGTTTGAGCTTTCTTTTTGTATCTGTTTGCAATTTCTTCCTGTCTGTGAATGTTGTTTTCTGAAACTTTTTTTTGCCACAGCAATGCTCATAAGATTCATGTTGTCTAAAAGAATATTTTAATGAAAATCTAACATTTCCTGAGATGTAATTTAAAATGAGAGAAAAACATATTTTTTCTTTAGAAATTCCTCAGTCCAATAGTTAAGTCCATCCCCATTCCCCCAACAAGGTTTTTGAAGTTCTTATTTTACCCCTAAGTCGCTTATGAAACTAGGCTATGTCTACACTTGTTAATTTAAGTCGACTTAGCATGTCCACACTCAAATTTGAAGTCGACTTAGAGGGGACCCTACAAAATTGACCTAGAGCATCCACACTGACTAGATGGACCTGGGACAGGTCCACGGTGGCAGGGGGGCATCCCTTGCCAAGTGCCAGGGGACTCAGCCTTTGCCCCATTGTACCTTGGTACAATGGGGCAAAGGGGGACAGGGACCCTGGCAGGGCATAGGGGCAGGGCTCTGCCCTGCCCTTTGGGGGGGCACGCTAGGCTGTGGGTGCGCCACCCACCCTGGCAGGGAGAGCAGTGGGGAAGCCCTGGAGCCCCCTAAATTGACTTAAAGTCGACTTAGGGCTACTCTATGTCCACACTGGCTAAGTCGACTTTCTAAAACGAGCAAGCTTAAGTCGACTTAATTTGTAAGTGTAGATGTACCCCTAGTGTCTACTACTCTGTAGTCCCAAAGTATCACCTACCTTGCTGGAAAATGTCTTTAGGAGGATTTCATTTGTCATATGCTTAAAAAAAAATTGAGAGAGAAGGAGTTAAAGCTATCTCTGAAGGTGGCAAAAGGACTAATTTAAGGTAACATCAGTACAAAACATTAAAACCTTATGGCCCTAAAACCAGGGGATTATTTAAAAACAAAAAATGAGGAAGCTAGTCCAAAAGACTTGGAAGAGTTTTCTTATTAAAAAAAAAAAAGCTTAAAATCCTCACTTTTGCATGGTAACCCCTTTAGAATACAATAACAAAGTCTTAGAAGCCTGTTTGTCTCTAAACAAAGAGAAGCAACCAAAATGCCAAGAAGTTCCTATTGCAATTACTTCTACATAAATGGCCAAATCAGTATGGTAATCTGTGGCTACTCCAGGCCTGGATCAGTGGCAATACATCAATCAGGGGTGAAAAATCCATACCCCGAACAATGCTGACCTACCCCTCCCCACCCCATGTGGACAACAATATGTCGGTGGGAGAGCTCCCATGGACACAGCCACTGCCTGTCAGGGAAGGAAGTTAACTATGCTGAGGGGAGATGCTCTATGCTGTACCTGAAGACAAGCCCTAAATATCTTAACCATTCAAGAGCTGAGGGAAGATCCTCATGGAATGCATGAGGGAATCAGGCAGCCATTCCTGCAAATATGTGGCCTGCATATAATTATTGTCCACTGTGGCAAATAGGAGAGTTGGAAAGACCCCACCTATTGTTACTGGCAGTACCGTTAATCGCTCCACATCAGAAATAATTGAACTTTTTTCTGTTGATTTGATTGCTGATCTATGTGGTGTTAATATTAATCCCACCTTGTATGTATTTCCAGCTTTAGAGATAACGCAGACTGTTATCAGCGTTCAAAGCAAACAGATGTTGGAGAACTACTTTCATGGTAAAATGGATTGAAAACAAAAAAAACCCTGTGTCTGACTATATTTTAGAATGTGAGACATTTTTTAATTTAAAAAACAAAACCAGGAGAGTAGTCTGACTTTTTTTTCTAATTATTAACTTTTTTCTCTCCTCTCGTCCCTTGATGTTTCCCAGAAAACTGTAAAGTTAATTTTTTGCACCCAAGTTTACCCATTTTTTTTTAATTCTAAAAAAAACCCCACTGATAAATTCCCAGGAAACTTTAAACAAAATAAATTTGAGAATAGCACAAGACAAGGCCAGAATTTCTTACTGTCTGCACATTGGGTCCCCAAGTAAAACCAGCTTGTTGTTTCTTGTCTTGATTTTCAGTGATAAGATGTTCCCTGAAAGTCCAGATAAAGTCCATTCTAAAACCTTAGATATTCATGCTTTGGATTGAGATCCAGCCTCTGGTTCATTGAGAAATATGTTAAGCTCTTTGTTGGCCTTTGTGATATAGATGGAAGCAGAAGAAAATTGTCTTTTTAGTACTAGAGCCATATCTTTTATGTCAGCATTCAGGACTTCTAGATGACTCAAATCCTAGTTTTGTACTGCCAGACCAGTGCTGTCTGTGTAAATAAAATCTTGGCAGTGGTATCAGGAAGATCATTTGTGAAGATGTTGAAAAATGTTGGTGCTAAAGCTGAGCTTTGATTTGAGCAGTGTTTTGGGACGTCTAGGAGCTGTTTTTTTGCCAAGTGGAACTTGGAACTGGCAGCCTCTCAACAATCCTGCCGTAGTTATAATGACAACTCACTTCAGTAGGACCAATGGCAGTTTGCACAGCCGGCCTGTGTGCCAGATTGTACTATATGCACAATACTTGCACCTGTTTTCTGCCTGGTCTGGAAGACGTTCTCAATGTAGGTGGTGAGTGCCAACACTTGATCAAAGGTGCTGTGGTTTGGTCTGAAACCTGCTTAACCTACCCTCCAATTAGCAAAGAAATGGGATCGTAACTTGTTGCCAGTGTGTGGTCTTTCTCAGATTTTGGCAACGCTATATTACTTTTGCTCTGTACCAGAAACTAGGTATTTTATTTTCCTGTCTTACTCTAGTCTACATGGAAAGATGACAAAGCATTGTCTGCCTGTTTTCCCCAGGTTCTTAAGGAATTCAGGGGAGATGTGATTAAGCCTACATGCTTCACCTATTTTCATTGATCACCTTTTCTATTTCACTGATGACGAAAGGCTGAAAGTCTTCTTTGGTTTCAGGTGCGCGCTGTTTGTATTGCTGCCATTTCTTTGCCTCCCCTTCAAACTTTTTGTCTTTATCCATCTTTGCAACCATTGCTAAGTGGGTAGCCATGCTGTTTGGAGAGATTGGGTAATGGCATTGAGCTGGAGGGTTCTGGGCAACACCAAGTTTTCTAATTAGTGCCCAGACTGTAGCTAGGTCTTGATATGTGAAGTTTCCTAGTTGCCTGTTCCCATCTTTTTCTGCTAGAAGTGTTCTAGCTGTCTAACAAGTGTGTGGCAATGGCTGAATTGCTACTGTCTTTGTATCCTTTGAGGAATTCTTCCTGCTCCTTATATAAGCAGGGAATGTAGATTGTAGAACAGCCTCATGGAACTGATGTAATGGCAGTTTTGTAAATGGCTTCTGTGAACAATGTGTAACATTCTTAAATTGAGATATGAGGGACACAAGTGATGTAATGGTGAGTGAATTCTGTAAAGCTGCTCAAGTTTGCTTTCTGATAGTCCTAGTGAAGGTTTTTATTGGTGCTCACAGTGGGTATGGTTACTTGAACTTTTGTGAGGATTGGATGATGTTGGTTATGACTATGTGGGGAGTTTTTTAATAAACTGCTCATAGCTTGGAGTGAATATTTCTTTGTGATAGTGGTCTAGGTGAGATCAGGAAAATAGTTTTACTTTCATCTGGCAGAATGAATATATCACATTGTTTTGGGTCATGGGCAGGATGACAGTCATGGAGCAAGGTCCAATCAAAAATATCAACTCTATTTTGTTTGACTCTGGCCTGTTCTATGCTTACCGGGAAATTCAGCGGCTTTCAACAGGAATTATGCAAGCTGCACAGAATAGCTTCTATAGCTCCCATTCACTTTTTAACTCCTCTTCTATGTGTCATCTTCACTACACTGCACCAGTGGGAAATTCACCAATGCAGCTCCCACTACTTGGGGGGAAGGGGTGGTACTGCGACTTCCAGGGACTTGCAGGTTCAATTAAGTGCATCTTTACTGTTGCTCAATAGAACTTGAAAAATCAATTTTGCACTGTTAATTGTGCTGCCTGCAGTGTAGACATACCTTTTTATTTTCAGGTGGTGTGGTGGATATTAAAATCTCCAACAGGGGGTAGAAGTTTAGGAAGAATGTTTGGGATTAGCCAGGATTGGTTAATGAGCTTCTACACATTTGTCATTCTGAAATGACTCTCTCTCATAATATTACAGAGGTCTGAATTAGATGGGAATGGTTCCATGTCATCAAGATCTTTTCTAAAATAGATAGCACAATCATATTTGCTATGTAGAGAACAACTTACAAGTCAATAATCTTTTAATGCTAAAGTGGTGGGCAGAAAGTGAGTTAATGTGTCTCCTAAAGGCAGAATTGCATTCACATTATGTTTGGAGACTAAGAACTGAGGAAAGGAAAAACCTTAGCTGAAGGATTTCCAGGAATGGCCACTGTCCAAAGTTTCTTGATTATAGTTAAGGTAGTTGAGATAGGTGAGATCCATGCTGGCCAAGATCTGGAATATTTGTTAGGAAGTAAACCACTATGACTAAATGGCAAGGTTTAACAAATTGTTGGTGCAAAAGAGATATTCTTCAGAAAATGGAAATGTAACCCTCATTCTTCTAGGCATAAATCAGCTTTAAACTAATGGGCATTAGGAAGAAATTTTCCTTATGGGCAGGTTATTGCTTTCTCCAGGGTTTCTTTCATCTTCTGTTGGAACAGGTGGTATTTGACTTCATTGAAACTCGGGTGAACAGCTTTATCAAATGCTGAAGAGAGGTCCAATAGGATGAATATGAGTGTACATCACTTCTTTATGGACAAAATTAGGCCAGCATGGTCTGAAACATAACAGAGGATACTGCCATTGATCAATGACTCTGGAGGCTGTTCAGTTCACCTCTCCTCCACACCTTCTTGATGTGATTCTGCCATCTGTTTAAGGCTCCAACGAAACTTCAATGTTCTATGCTTATTCTTGATAGAAGAACTCAACTAAGTGCAAACTGTTTTATTAATTACAAGTCTTAACATTACATTACAATACATGCTTACATTATTAGAAGCAAAATATAACTACTACCTTTACAAACCATGGGAAGATTCAAAATTGAGGAGTTGGTAGGGGTATCCAACTTGTAGCATTTAGTCCAATGATTAAAGCACTCTCCTGAAAGGATGGAGATGCCTGTTCAAATCCCTTCTCTTCCTCTGGCAGAGAGGGAGGAATTGAACCTGGATTAAATCTGTCCTAGTCTTGGTAGATGGCTTCTAAGCATGCTTACTGGATGAGGTCCTGAATATAAGATATTCAGAGGAATGTTTATTTCCCCATGGTCTGCAAATTGCTTTGGGACTTGGGTAGGAGATAGACATCCAGACACCTAGAGGGACTCAGCAGAGGCAGAAACAGACACATCTCGGGGACTTCTATCCTGAAAATGTGGGCCTCCAATAAGTTGAGGCACCTACAGGGTTGGCAGGAGTTTTACACAACACAGTGGAGACTAAAACATAGATTTAGGCAACTAAATATGTGGTGTTTCAGTGTTACGAAACAGTGCTATGTTTTCTCTAGGTCTAGGAAACTGTTAATGATTATAAAAATGGCCGGATAGGTTTCTGTGCTTTCCTGTATACATTTGTATTTGAGTTTTGATATCAAGGATACTTTTTGGTCAAGATACTGTAACTCTCAATTCATTGGAGTGGTAGAAGTAAATCTGGTATGTTTTTCTTTAGTTGTTATGTTAAACTCAGATTTATAAACCAGTTTTGGAGAAGTCCAACATACCTTTATTATTTATAAATTTTTTGATATGCTATAGGGCACACATTTGTATAATCTCACAGATCTGGCTTAGTTGACTGAAGCAAGGATATTCCTGAGTAAATGGTGCTATTTCATTTTGATTTGTGCTTAATATTACTAAAAGCAGCTTGAAGTTGTAGTATTACCTTTCGGTTCCCCCTCTCTTGGCCCCCCCCCCCCCCATCTTATAGCCATCTGTCTGTTGTCGCTTGACCTATACTTATGCTGTAAATTCTTGGACGCCAGACACCATGCTTTTGTTATATGCATTTATACAGTGAGGCCCTGATTCCTCAGTCGCTACAATACAAATAGTAAATGGTGTGGTGATACTGTGCTGTATCTGCTATAGCCATAGACTCTGAGGGTTTCAAAAGGACCCAACATCCACCAGCTCACACTTCAGCACCAGATTTCCAAAATAGCTAGACATATTTGTGGGAGTTGCTTTTGAAAACCTGACAACTAATTTTGGTGCTGAAGTGGAAGCTGAACTATTTTGGAAAGGAGGCCTTGATTGTATGTACTGAATGAGCCCTTCTGAATGAGAAATGAAAGAATATGATCCTTATTTTAATACTCTATCCCTTGGCTAAAATCAGATCTTTACAACAGTCTGGGAACAGGAAGTGAAGTAATGGAACAGACTATTCATCCTGCTGGCCAGATATGCTGCCACTGACAGGGGGCCAATCCTTGGTGCTTCAGAGAAAGTAGAACACCCTTGCTCTCCTATAATGAATCAGACCGACTGTGTATTCATCTGTCAATTGTATATATGGAAACGACCTTGTACCTTGAAGTATGAGAACTGATGATTCTTGTAATTGTTGTCCTAGTTAGTTTCACAAATGCCATTCTTAGGCTTGCTCTACACTACAAACTTAGATTTATGGAAGCTGTCTTACGCTGACCTAATAAAATATTATGTCTACACTACCAGGTCTCTTCCATTGACCTAACTCGTCTATAATGTTGACTTAATTACTCTACATCTGCAAAAGGCATAGCACTTAAATAAATGTTGATGGGTTGACAGAGAAGCAGTGTAGATGCAGCGTTTGTGTAAGTCAACTGAATTAGCCTCTAGGCTGTATCCCACAATGCTTTGCTATGACTGCTCTAGAGATCAATTTCAATGCTATTGCACAACAGACACAGGAAACAGCCTCTATTAAAGCTCTGGGAAATTTTGAATTCCTATTTCTTGTTTGATCAGCATGGGTGCTCAACAGCTCATGGCCTCTCAATGCTCCAAACATGCCCAGCTTCTGGTGCCCAGAGATGGTAGATCGTATCACTCTTTAGGGAAAAGAGTCTGTGTCAGTACAGCTCTGATCCTGCTGAAGAAATGTAGACATCTATGAAAAAATTGCAGAAGGCATGGGACAGAAGGGCTACACCAGGGACACACAGCAGGAACACATGAACATCAAAGAACTTTGAGCAGGTGTACCAGAAGACAACCGAGCTGAACAGTCATTCTGGTTCTGCACCATAGACATGCCACTTCTACAGTGAGCTGCACGAGATTCTTGGAGGTAACCTCACCACTACCCCCAAACACGGCATAGATACGTCCCAGGAGTCTGAGTCCTGAGCCACCTCAAGCAACAATGATGATGACAGTCTATAGGAGGAGGAGGAGGAAGATGGGAGACAGACAAATATGGGATCCATTCTTCCAAAGTACCAGGAACTATTTTTAACCCTGGAGAAGCCAGATGGTCAAAGGACAGAATGGGGGCCAAGTATAATGCTGGGAAAGGCACTTCTAGCAAGTATTCAGTTCCAATCAGACTGTAGGGATTACATGCTCTTATAATAGTATGTGCAATATGGAGGAAGAGTGAGGTGCAATGGGTATCTTGCTTTTCGGTGGCCACACCAGCTACACAGAAGGAAAAGATTGTTTATGTGCACAAGGATGACCTCAGAATCCTCCATGAAGATCTCCAGGAAACTTGCAGGGAGATACTCTGCAATCCTATGAGAAGGTTTCTGGAGAGGGTTGCCTAATTTCTTTCACCATGGCAGGACACAACCATGGTTGCCTTTACAGTGGTTTGGCTGGCAGAGATTGCTGTTGATCCCAGAATCTGCAAGTCCAGGGTGACTAGTCCCAGCAGCATGAAGGGAATAGGGGTGATGGGCTTCTTGTTTTCTCATGACCCCTAAATTCCCCTCCATCCCCCAGAGCTGCCTCAGGCAAAGACTTCAAATTTGGGTGGTTTAATGTTGATCCCTGGTCTCAAAGGCTATGTCTACACTTGGAAATTTAAGTCGACCTAGTTAAGTCGACTTAGTGAGTCTACACTTAAATTTTAAGTCGACTTTGGGGGGAACTGACAGGGAGGGCATTGGTGCAGTCCTGGGGTAGCTCTAAGTTGATTTAGGGCTACCCCATGTCTACACTGGCTTAATTCGACTTTAAAAAGTCGAATTAAGCCTAAAGTCGAACTAAATCTAGGTTTTATAAGTCGACTTAATTTTCATTAAGTTGACTTTATTTTCCTTAAGTTGACTTAAGAAAACTGTAGTGTAGACGCAGGGTAAATTAAGTCGACTTAAAGAAGCTTAAGTCGACTTAATTTACAAGTGTAGACGCAGCCAAAGCGACAGGTTGCTTGGGAGGGGGCATTTTCCATCTGCTCACTTGTGTTCCCAATGCTGGTTTCTCACAAGTTGCAACGTAAGTCCATTGCCCATGCTGCTGAATCATACTCGCCATAGCTGGAACAGCTAACCAATTCATTGAATAGCTAGGGATTCTGATTGTGTGCTAGCTTGCACTTGAATGTAAAAAGGGGAGTGTGTTTTTAAATAGCAATCTTGCACTAGATCCAAGATATGAACTGACAAGTTGCCTTGTGGTCTGCATGCCTTGCAGTGAAAGGCGTGGCCTTCAGGACATTCTCCACACTGGTGGAGAGGTTTCTGCAGATCAGAAGGTGGAAAGAGAGAATGCATGATGATATATTCACTGAGATAATGAACGCCTCTGGGGCAGTTGACACAGAGCTAAGAGCCAGGAAGATTTCATTGTCTGAAAATCTGAACATGGACATGGAGAGTATCCCAGTAATATGAGCATGCCACACAGGGTATAAAGGACCATTCCAGCTTCTGGTTGAGCTTCAAGAAAAGCAGCTTGAGGCTAGATTCTCTCTGCAGTCCTTGCAAAATAGCCTGCAAGCGTTGTCCTGTTTCCCGTCCGTCTCTCCAAACATTGCTTTCACTGAGGTCTAACGTAGTGAACAAACTGTGCCCAATGACCCTTTAGGCATCCAAAGGCATGTTCCATCACCATTCTGTGCTTGCTCAGCCTATTGTTAAATCACTCCTTATCAGTGCTTTTTTTCTAAAAAAAAAGGTACCGGAACTCCTATTGATGTCCGTCGTGTCATAAAGAAATAACACTGAAAATAGTGCAGTAAACAGTAAATTTTTGAATATATCAAAGAAATAAAAATACAAGGTAAAAACTGTTAAGTTTTATTAACTATGCAGGCCGCTAATATACTGAAAGACAACCTGTGAGGTCTTACAGCAGGGGTCCTCACACTTTTTAAATAGGGGGCCAGTTCACGGTCCCTCAGACTGTTGGGGGGGGCGTACTATAATTAGAAAAAAACGTGAATGCGTAGCTATCACGTCTGCTGCTGGCCTGTGTTTCTGGGTACTGGGTGGCAGGCAGTAATGCATCCACACACTTTTTGTTGGTGCTGTGGGCTCCGGCCAGGCCCAGAGTGTGGGACTGACCGATGTTAGCCTGCTGGCCTGCTGTTGTGTACGCAACTAGTAGCCAATGTTCCCTCTAGGTTTGGTGGCTTGTGTGCAAAATTTTCAAGCCGTGTGAAAAACTTTTTCAGAATAAATTTTTGGGGAAAACTCACAAGACAGAAATTATAGGCATTAATTGAAGATAAAGTGACTGTAAATAGAATTAATTAATTAATTGTGTTTAATTAATTTAATTGGAATGAATTTGGAATTGAAATCTAATTTTAAGAAAGGTTTTTATTTAAAATTAATTTTTAAAAAGTTTTAAAAAAGAAGGGAGAGAAAGAAAAAAGAGAAGGAAGGAGGAGACAAAGAAAAAAGAAAGGAAGGAAGCAAAGACAGAAAGAGCAGGAAGGAAGGAAGACAAAGAAGAGAAAGAAAAAAAGGAAAGGAAGAAAGAAGAGAAAGGAAGGCAGGGAAGAGGAAGACAAAGAAGAGAAAAAGAAAAAAAGAAAAAAAGGAAAGGAAGAAAGAAGAGAAAGGAAGGAAAGGAAGAGGAAGAGAAAGGAAGGCAGGGAAGAGGAAGACAAAAGAGAAAAAGAAAAAAAGGAAAGGAAGAAAGAAAGAAGAGAAAGGA
>ML685767.1:29903108-29936412 GCA_007922175.1 Pelusios castaneus
CCCCACCCCTCTCCAGGCCTCCCTCCAGCCCCCTTACCTGGCCGGAGGCTGGGAACCACAGCGACGGCCGGCAGAGCTGCTTGCCAGCCAGTCCGCTCCCGCCCTGAGCACGCTGTAACTGCGCATGCTCAGGGCGGGAGATTTAAATCTCCCCAGCCCGGCCCAGCCTGCACAGCTGGGAGGGAGCACCGGCGGGGACTGAACGCGGCCCCGGCAGGGCAGACAGACCCCGGCAACGGAGCCTGATCCTGGCCCCGTGCCGGGAGGCCGACGCTGTCGGCAGAGCGGGGCGGGGTCGGCTCTGGGCCAGGAAGTCGAGGCGGCCGGTAAGGAAGAAAAGGTGCCGGAACGCCGTTCCGGTGCGTTCCGGCAGAAAAAAAGCACTGCTCCTTATTGCTGGAGTTGCCAGTGTAAGGTTTTTATGAACCATGGGAGCAAGGGATAGGCTGGGTCTCCCAGGATCACTGCTGTCAATTCAACGTTCTTAATGGTTATTTTGTAATCTGGAAAGAAAGCCCCTGATTGCCACATTCTAAACAGACCTGTGTTTCTAAAGATGTGCACATCACGCACCTTTCCTAACAGTCCCATGTTTTCAGTGAAATGTCCCCTATGATGCACCAGTGCTTGAAAAATATCCTTTTCGGTTTATGCAATCTTTGGCAAGGTGTTCTGGAGCCAAGATAGAGATACACGTGCCAATCAGTTAGAGAACCCTCTGTGACAAAACCATCCACTATGTCTCGCATATTGCCCAATGTCACTATTCCTCTTAGCATAAGTTGATTAATGGCCCTGCATACTTGGATCACAACAGCTCTCAGAGTGGATTTATCAATGCCTCCCCAGTGACTAGTAACAGTCTGGCATTGCTAGCTTCCACAGAGTGAATGCCACTCACTTCTCCACCATCACAGCAGGTCTCATTTTAGTGCTGCTGTGCTTCAGGGCTGGGGAAAGCTCTGCTTAAAGTTCCCAGGAAGTGGCCTTCCACATTTGAAAGTTCTGCAGCTATTGCCCAGTAACCATCAATCAGTGCTTGTTTCCTGGGACCAGAAAGGGCACTCCATGTTCAGCTGCTGCATGATTACCAGGAGCAGCCAGGAATTGTTTTATTCTATGACTTTCAGCAGAAAAGCCCAATCTTTCCTTGAATCTTATTTTGTCTTTACCTCCATACTATACTGAAATAGTGCTTTAGATCCATTAAAAACTGTGGAAGGCTTTTACATAGATGATAATAATAATTAAAAAGTGGGTAATGAAGAATTGGCAGTAGCGTGGGGTTGAATTCCACTTTCTAATGGGGGAAAATGATCAAACCATGTAAAATGAAAATTTGTAAGAATAAACTAAATTATTTTGGGCAAACAAGTTGTATTTTAAGTTTCAGATAGGACTGAACTGAATAGCTAAGTTATAAAATTCTCCAAAATGCGAGTTAATTTAAAGAGTAACTGACCTTTTAACTTTAACAGCATTGCTGGGGGATGATATAATGGATATGGTCCATGGTGTCTGAGTGAGTTATGAAGACTATTTCAGTAGTGTTAGCAGAACTGACAGCCTCCAAGCTATAAATTATAGTGGTGTTGCCTTACTTTTAGGATAGATAAATGAAAATGGGCACATTGCCTTTCTCCAGCTGCTGCCTAGTTGGAGTTCTTAGGATGTAGAAGGAGTTCACTTTGAGATGTTTGGGAATGGACTAACAGGCTGGGTCCTGATACGTTCTTAATTAGAGTCATGGCAGCCACACTGCAATTAGTAAATCTAGATCTAGCAGAGCAGGATGAATTGGAATGTCTTTTTCTTACCTGTCTAGAAGCTGTGCCATGATTCAATTTAGGGTTCCTTTGATGCCTGAGGAAACATACTGCCATACCACTTATTCTGTGGTAATAGCTATAGAGTTCAATTATTTTCTACCTCCTCCTCCTTCGCTGGCCAGCCATTGCTGCTGATTCTTTGTCTAGCTGTTTGTGGGCTAGGTAGAGGGAGAAAAGGAGGGCTTTCAGATGGTTCAGAAGAGTCTCAATGACATTTCTTATAGTAGCTAAGCTACAGTGTCCCTTTAAGAAAGCAAAGTGTGGTAGAATATTGAAATCCTATTGTAAAGACTTCTGCTTTAGAAGAGTTATTTGGGTATTGTGACTATTGAGTGATGAACCCTGAGCAATTCCCTGACATGAAATTTTGCTTAATGCTTAGAGAGTTTACTAATGTATATTTAGTACAGAAAAGACAGTTTTGCCTCGCTATTTTTTTTTTAATTTTAAGATGGATATCCTTTACATTCGTGTTAGATTAGGTACTGTGCTACACATAATAGATACATTTTAAGCAGTTCAAAAATAAACTCTAAATTATCCTATAGAGGAATCTGCATGTTTATATATGTGTTCACACTGTCTAGAAGGAGATCAAAGAGCTGTAAAGATATTTTAGGCAGCTATCTTTTTTTATGTGTTATCTTGTGTGACCAATCAGATAAGAGTATAATTTATGTTCCATGGGGAATGTGCAATCTTCTGCTCAGGGATCGTGAGAGTGTGCTGGTTTGACAGATTAACCAAAAGGAGGAAATATTAGTCACAAATGGAATCTAAAGAATGCAAGCATAGGCAGTCTTAGGGGGTGGCCAGAGCAGGCAGCTGCCCAGGGCCCCACAGGGGAAGGGACCCCCCCACTGCATCTGCACGGGCCAGGGAGCTAGAGGTGGTGCTGGGGTGGGGGGGGGGAGATGGGATGCTGGCAGTGGAGCTAGCGGGGGGGCGCAGGAGGTCAGCAGTGGGGACAGGAGGGGAGGCTGGAGGTGGGGCCAGCAGGGAGGCTGACGGGGGTCCTGGTGAAGGAGACTGGGGGGCTCCTGGGGGTCCTGGTGAGGCAGGGAGGGGTTGCAAAAGTCAAGGACGCTGTCCCATCCTTGACTCTTGCCCCAGACCCCAGAAATCCCTAAGATCATTCCTGAATGCAAGATGCAGAAGCAACCAGAGTTTTCATTCCATGGCACCTCAGTAAGGTTTGGGTGAGAACAGAGATGTTTTGTAATCAGATGTGGAAAGTGGCTTTTCTGTTTCTTTGTTTGCTTTCTTGATATACTCGCCTAATGTTCCTTCAGAGTAACTGATTTTATGTATCCTACTAACCTTTTAACACAGTTTCAAAAACAAAGAAATCATGACATATATTTATTTGAATTTATCAAATATAGCTTAAAGGAACCCTTTATTGTGCATAAGTCTAGCCCATCAATTAATCCCCTGTACCCCCCAAAATAAAAATACAAGAGAACTACTTTTGAATATAAACATCAGCTGAACCCCACTCCAGTTACCTGAGAAAAGAGAGAGAAACAGGCTTTACAGTGTCTGGAAGGTTAACAAATCTTTCAGGCTAAAACGGGGAGATAAGTTTCAGAGTTGAGGACCCCTCATAGAGTGCACCCTGCCAGCCTATCTTTTTCTTCTCATTCATACTGGTGGATCTCCATTTTGAGTGCTTCTCTGGGCCAGTGATGGCAGTATGTCATGGGGGGAGAGACACTTTCACGTAATTTGGTCTCAAATCATTTAACCTTCCTAGGTTGAAACCAACACTGTGTATTTTACAGAGATACAAACTGTGTAGGCTCTGGAGCATTACTCTATATGCAACTGTACCTAAGAAGTAGGCCATAGCATTCTGCTTTAGTTTCAGCTTTTGAATGGATCTCATGTAGAGCTAATGTAGTGCTAAATGCTGTACAAAAAATAAGATGACACTGTCCTTGTCAGTAAGAAAACATGACTGCAGCGTCTTTAATGGTAAATCATCTGGGACACGGTTAATCAATTATCTTTTGTCATGGTCCAAATTTTTTGGTCAAGGTATAGTCATGGTTCAGATTAAAAAATACAAAAATAATGATAATAAATAAGGAAAGAGATTTTGCAGTCCATTCAAAAGTGTCTGTTAGTCTGGATTTGGCCTGTAGTCCACCTGTTGACTATGCCTGATCTAGGGGTTCTTTTTAAGTCTGTCGTATGGCATGTGGCAAAGCCAGGCCAGATGGCTTTAGAAGGGTAATTGAAGGCAGGTTTGTCAGCCCTAGAATGCTGAAAGCACTATTCCCAGCAGGCAAAGGAGAAACAGCTGTGGGGCAATTAGGGACACCTGGGCCTTGTTAAGGGCTGTTTCTGGCCCAATAAAAAGCCCCACCTCCACCAGCTCAGGTGTGGGAGTTTAGAGGAGACTGGAGGAGAGCAGAGCAGAGCAGAGCAGAGCCGAGCCGAGCCGAGCCGAGCCGAACAGAACAACACCAGAGCAACATCAGAAAAAGGTTAGAGGAAGGGAAGGAGACTAGGCAAGGCCTGGGAGGCTTGCCTCATCCACTGCAGCAGGGGCAGCAGAATACTTCCCTTCTACAAGGGCTGAGTCCAGGGCAGTGAAGCCACGGCCCTGACAGGGAGAAGTGGGCTTGCCAGGGAGTCTGACTTACCATAGTCCCTACTACGCCAGGGGATTGGACATTAGGTGGCACGAGTTGGAGAGTACTCTGCCACAGGCAGTATCAAGAAATGTCCATTTGACTACTTCATTACTTACAAATATTGCATATTTTAAAATGTTTCCACTGGCTCTTCGTTCACTGTTAGTGTCACAATAGAACATTTAGTTTCTTCCACTTGATAAGAGACCGGTAACGCTAAGGAAGAAGATAGCTGATTCTGTGTATGTATATTCAGGCAATGCTGATACCTACTGGTAACTGCAATATTCTGATCTTTTATATTTAAAGAGCTTTTATACCAAGGGAGATAATCCCAAATCACCCAAGTGTGGGAATATAAAAGGAGAATACTAAATCCTGCTTGAAAACAATAAAGCAGACAGAAAGTGCCTCCCATGAGCAAAAATGGATGGTTGATTTATCTTCTAATATCGAGTCTTCTGAACTATATTAAGAGGCTATTATCTAAAAAGTGTGGCTCAGGGATCTTGATTGGTCTCAAGGGTCCATATTCTTTAAGGAAGATCTATACTTGGAAATTCAGTCAGTGTCAAATGTATAAATTTATCCTTTTATCTGTTTTAGTGGGGGGTAGGGGGAGATGAAAGAGAGGTAAATTAAAGTGAACGAACCTGTAAATTAATCAGTTAGAATGTTCTTTTAAGACCATGTTATTTTGCAGAGGCTGTCCCACAGTTCTGTCTTCAACCTATTTAAACTAAGGGTTGTACGTTTACTGAAGACTCTACTTTAAACACTTCAGCCTACCCTTCTGTTCTTCCTATATAATTTGGTGGATAACTTTGACAGTATATTAGTGTATGGCTTCAGCTTGATTTTGCCTTTTCCATCGAACTCTAGGATGAGTTCTTAAGGAAGCTACAATTCACTCTTCTTCAAATTGATTCCATTGAGGTCATGACTCTTTGTTAAAATAGAACACCAACCAGGAAGAACAGGAGCATGACTTTAGATTTATTTTCCACTTAGACCTTGTTTAAGTGGGCAATCTATTGTGCAATAAATTAGGATGTGAATTTAAAGTGTAATAACTATTCCTAAATCCCCATGTGGACAATTTTATTCTTCACTTCTGCAGTTTAGCTTAATCCGCTTCCAAAATGGATTAAGCTAAACCACATAAGGGCACTCTTACAGTAGATCTATACCATTGCTTAAGTCAATCTAATTTACATTGCTCCAGGTGTGAAAAAGACACCGCTCTGAGTGACTCAAGTAACAGCGACCTAAGCAATGTCCACACCGATGCTCTGAGTGACTCATCAGATCTTTCCCCACCAACATAGCTTCCACCTCTTGAGGAGATGGAGTAATTATGCTAGTGGGAGAGTGCTTTCCCACCGGCATGTAGTGTCTTCAGGAGATGCGCTACAGCAGCATGTCTAATGGGGTGTTAGTGCAGAATAGTAATTCTGAGCTATTTTCCTCGGATAAGCCTTAGAAAACAAAATTTAGCAATGTGCAGAAGGTACTTATTTCCTAAATTCTAGCTTTACATGTTATGGGCTCATGCAAAATGTTAGCAGAAAGTGTTCCCACTATGTAATATACATAATGCTAGCAAACAAGCTTATCTTTGTGGAGAAAAAGGTTTTGCAGCTTCCTATAGCTAAGGAAAAGATTCCTTCAGTAAAGTGGCTGCTGAGGAAATTATTAGAGAGGGTGAGCAAGAGGAGTTCATTCCTTTAGGCCCTTTGGCTATGTCTACACTGGCAAGTTAGTTTGAAATAAGGAGCCTTAATTCGAACTAACTAAAGCCATGGGTACACTAGGCTTTAGTTAGTTCGAATTAAGAGCTTCCTCAATTCGAACTAATAAGTTCGAATAGGGTATTCAAACTAAAGGGTTAATTCGAACTAACTAGTTCGAATTAACCAATGTGGCCATGTTAATTTGAACTAACTGGCCATTGAAATGAATGGGGATCGCTAATTCAAACTAACTTTTTCTAGTATGAATTAAACTAATTCAAATTAACTAAAATTAGTTTGAATTAGTTAGTTCAAACTAACTAATTCAAATTAATTTTAGCAAGTATAGACATAGCCTTTGAGCTTGCCTATTTTTTTCCATCCTACTTGTTTGAGATAGCAGAAACTGTCCTCTTCTTAGACATATGATACATGGGAAATTTCTTCAGTTACCTTTATCAAATATTCTTATCAGACTCCTCAGGACTGTAAATCTGCGAAGATTTGCACTCTTTTCTTATCTTCTTTACAAAACTATTCTTCCAGTTGTAACATGTCTATTGTATTAACTTAAACATTGTTTGATGCACAGATCAACCCTAAATTCTACACAAAATAAACTTATTCAGTTTATCCGGTGACACTTAAGCTAAGCAAGGTCTAGTGTGGACAGCATTGGGAGGGAAACCTATGGATCTGGAGGAAATAATCTTGTTGATGGATATCAAGGATTGACAGCAGCAGGTTGCCAAGAGAGCAATAGGATGTTTTTCCACAATATATGCTTTAGTTCAAACAGGATGAATTCAATAAAGTTCTATGCTGATGTCATACAGGAGGTTAGACTAGGTGATCACAGTGAGCTCTTCTGGCCTTATAAGGTATGATACAAATCCATCATATTTAGTCTGTGAGGGTTTGTAGGGCAGATGGGAGTGCTTAAAACTGGTTGGGGAAGGAGATGAAAGGCAGATGAGATAAAATGGATATTTCTGTTGCTTGTGAAAAAGGGAATACAGATGTGCTGGGATTCTGATACTTGAATCTTTCTGAGAGCTTCATGGAGGGAGTACCAAAAGATACCTCTAATATGGGAGACATACAGAAAAGGAACAATCTCTTAAAGGAGATTGAAGGTCTTGGATGAGTACTGAACTTCTTTTATTACCCAAAGATTTACTTAATATGGTTCAAATGTTACTAGAGCAAAGAAGAAACATATATCCTCTGTTAGTATTTCAAGATAAGTTTTGTGCTGTATATATATTATTAATCTTTTCTAATGTTCTTACGTGTTTGTGAATTATATCCACCCATGTATTGGTGCAGTGGTAAAAAGGTATAATCACACTGAGTTTTGCTATGGGTGCTACACATGTGATTCTTACATGCATATTTGTGGTTCAAGTGTCCTTCCTCTTCTGATGTGTGGTATCACCAATATTTAGAACACCTTCTCCACTCTCCCTGTGCAGGTTAAGCCCCATTTTTTTCTTGGTGCCTGATGCCTCTACTCAGAGTGACTCCCCATTGTAGTATATATACAGGAGTACATACCTTGATAACTCAATGATAATACTACAAGCTGGCAAGGAGTGAAAGACTTTGTATACAGGAGACAATAAAGTCAACGAGTCCCAGCAAAGGAATGACACACCCAAAATAATAGTATAACAAATGGGGGACCTTTATGGGAACAGGAAAATAGCATCGGGAAGGAAGGGGTTAAGGTAACTAATAATTAAAATTTACAATTACGCCAATCTCCCCCCACCCCCCACCCCAATCTCCTAATGCTCTCAGACTCCTACAGCTCCCTCCCTGATGCCCTCCCAAGGTAGATGGCATGGGCAAGGTCACATATTCTGAGAGGGAGAGTTGCAATGCTGTGGCAGTGGTCAGCTTAAATAAAAATCTCCTTACTATTTCTTCATGCCTGTTTGGGACAGGTTCCTCTCATGACTCCAGCCAGTTTCGCTGTTTCCTTGATCTGGGTTTGTCCTGTGGTCTCAGCTTGCTCTTGATAGCCAATGCGGGGTTGAATCTCTCTCTCTGCTTCTTGTCATTTCAGCACAGTGCTGGCATTGCTGTGCTGTGCAGCTGGAGTCTGTGCAAAAAAAAAAAAAAAGTCCTGTCAGAGGAAGAGGAGAGTTAGAAAGGACTCTGTGATCTGCCCTCTCTCTTCCAGCTTCTATACTTAAGACTGTCTATGCCTAAAATGTAAGTTGACTTACCTACTTCACTCACAGCTGTCGGTGTCATGAGTTTGCCAATATTTCAATGCCAAGTAGGTCTGGAAGGGCTGCATCTGATTAGAAAGGAAGGATTGTTCTGTAGTTCAACTACACCTAAGTATGATAGAAAAATTGCACTTTTCATAGAGGGTTTAAAACGCTGAGTTGGCTTATGTCAACTAGAATGGAAGTCTGTACAGAGTGTGTGTGTAATTCTGCTATTTTTGTAACAATTAAAGATTTTACGATGTAACAAGTGGACAGATAATAAGGATCAACACAGTGTCAATGAAACAGTTTTATTTCCAAAATGGTTTTAAAAATATTTAGTTACACTCAAGGCTTCACCTATATTTGGATCTGGTGTCTGATATGCTTTGGACTTACACACACAATTGCTGTGCAGCTGTACTGTCTTTGTGTAGAGCCAGATGTTTGACCTGCAGCTTGAGAATGTTTCCTTGCTCCAACAATGAGATTGTCTTACCCTCCAAGTGGCCTGGAAAAGCACAGGAAGTTGCCTTGAAGTGCTTTTGCAACACTCAGCTTTAACCCTAAGGCAGCTTTTAGATTAATGGAAACAAATTGTGTTCTTCATGGTGTAGATTGAAGCTGAAGGTCAAAAGGTAAGTTCAGGTTCCGGCGGCAAATTGGTTTTGATCTGATTGCTGTTCAGGAGACAAGCAGTACTTTCATTTGCATTGGGCATTGTAGCAAGGGATGAGTGTGACTGGGGCCTCCTGGGATAACCTCCTGGATGTGCAAAAATTAGGGCAAGCTGCAAAAACTGGGAGCCAAACTCCCCGAACACGTAAACCAATCTCCCCATCAGTCACAGACAAGCTTCTGGTTCCCCACACCGGTTACCACAAGAAGTCTGCCAAAATAGAAACAGCCCCCTTTATTGCACTCCAGCTCCTCTGGCTCCCACCTAGCTGCATGGGCCCTTAAAGAAATAGGTTCTCCTGACCCCAAAGGACCAGCAACATCACACAGAACAATACAGGTTTGGATCTTACCCAAAATACTACACTGATAGTCAATCCTTTAGGAACTACAACTAAAGGTTTAATATAAAAAGAAAAAAAAATATGAGAGATGTTAAAGGGTCAAAGTGAATCACATACATACAAATGATTTATAGTCCATGTAAAGCAGTTTGCAGGTTTGTCCCTCTAGTAGACACCCAGCACCCCAGTGTGCCTCAGTCCTTTGTCCAGTCGCAGATGAATAATTCCAGAGGTGGGTGTTGGCTGGAGACTCGAGACAAGATGGAGTCGGGGCCCCTGCCTTTTATCACCTCTGGCCTTCTCCATGCTATGTGCAGTTCTTTCCAATCAAAATGGAGTTGTCACATGTTCAAGTCCTAGTGCAGGGGTTGGCAACCTTTGTGGGGCCCTGTGCCAGCCCCGCCCACTGCACCCTCAGCAGGTGCGGGGGCGGGGCCAAAAGGGGGCAGGGACAGGCCTCGGGGGCCCTGCCGGCTGGGGCCTTGGTTCCTCCGGTTCCTGGGGCCAGCTCCCATCAGCAGTGGCGGCGTGGGGCTGATGGACCCACCCCCTGCTGAATGGGAGCAGAGCGGGTCGGGTCGGCCCACCCAGAGCCACGCTGCTGCCAGCAGGACAGAGCTGGCCCCGGCCATGACCAGCAAGGAGGAGGGTTGGCTCGGCCTGCTTGGAGCCGCCACTGCCAGTGGGTGGCCTCCGGTCCCCAGCCCCTGCTGGACTGGAGCAGAGCGGGATGGGTCGGCCCGCCCAGAACCACGCCGCTGCCAGCAGGCCAGAGCCGACCCCGGCCATGGCCGGCAAGGGGGCAGGTCAGCTTGGCTTGCCCATAGCTGCTGCTGCTGGCCCCGGAGGCTGCCTGCCGGCAGCGGCAGCTCCAACCAGGCCAAGTCAACCCGGGCCCTTACCGACCTCTTGCCAGCCATGGCCGGGGATGGCTCCCTCCTGCCTGCAGCGGCGCAGCTCTGGGTGGGCAGGCCAGCCTACCTACCCCACCCTCCTCCCCTCCAGCAGCCCTGCCAGCAGGGGCAGCAGGGGCCATCAGCGGCGCCACAGCTGCTGGCCGCACTCCCCAGCAGGGAAGCGAAGCGAGCGGGGGCCAGGCCATGCTGGAAGGCGGGGCCTGTGGGGGAGCCTGAGTGGCACCATGCGCCGCTCAGGCTCAGCCTGCATGCCAGGTTAGGGATGCGTGCCGGGGGTTGCCAACCCCTGTCCTAGTGGCTGAACAGGTTTCTCCTTGGGCCCATTGTACCTGGAAGCTTCCTTAATGGGCCATTAGGGAAACAATGGCTGTAGACATCCAGTCTGGGTAGTTTCCCAGAATCACACCAGTTGAAATATAGATATAACAAACATATTCCTAACTTCTAATACAAATGCAATTCCTATACATAAACCACATAATCATTCCCAGCAAATTACAACCTTTCTATTGATATCAAACACAGCATAGTTTCTATCGATTATAGCAATTATGAGATATTAATACAAAATAATATCAGAAATGGTCCCCTAAATCCAAACAGCATCACAATGAAATCCAACAAAAATATTCCTGAAACATTCACCAAAATCATTTACTTATATGTATTTATGACATTTTGTTTTTCTTTTGTATTTGAAAAATATTGTGAAGCAATCTATTGTGTTTTGTAGAGTAAAAAGGGAGAAGGAATGTGTAAGGTGAAATGATGGATAATCTTTCTTGGACAGGACAATGAACAATGATGAATTGGATGAGAAAGTATGCGTGAGGGAAGAACAGCGCCTTCTCACCAAATTCCCCAGATTTCCACCATGAAAGAGCATGAAACAAAGAAATAGCAACAGGGAGAGTATTAGTGAAATCCTTAATAAGTGTGGCCATAGTGAGGGTGTTCCCAGTGATTTCTGGGTCATCCTAATTCACCCTGTCCTATTGTCTTTAATTCAGCCCTTGCTCTAGTTTAAAACAATAGACACAAGTCAAAGAATAATACATGCACCATTAGTTAAAACAAACCAGTGCTGATGCAGAAGGCTGTAGTGGTGGTTGACAAGGATGGATGCCATAAATTCACAATTTTACCCGTTTATGGACATTGCCGAGGAGAAAGTGATTTTTTTCTGTCATGTTTTTTATTTTTGTGTTTGTGTGTGCCTTGTTCGGTTCATTTCTTTTAGTGTGACAGTCACTGAGTGTTTTAAAGCCAAAACAAATCTTCTTATTGTATAAGAACTTACCTCCCCCCCCACAAGCTCATTTTCTGTTGCTGCCATTCAGTTTAACTGGTGGGTAGGGAAGGCATAGATTATATTCTGTATCAATTTTTTCCCTCTACTTTTGGACAATTTTCATCTAGAAAAGCACCCCAAATCCCGTTTCAATGCATCCACCATCTGACATTGAGACTGTTGTATGCACAGTCTGATCCAGTCATGATGGTTCAGGACTTTGAATGGGAGGGATTCTGGGGGCTAGTCTAAACCTACACTAGACACCTTAATGGAAACATCTGTATAATCACCTCCCCCAGCTTAATGATGTGTAAAGATTTAGAAGACATTGCTTTGGATAATGTTGCCTGATAGGAGTCATACACCACTTGACATAACCAAAGAGGTGTGCAAGAAATAATGACTTCTCTGATTTAGATAGGTAAATATCAATGCCCCTCAGCCCCCTTTTACAGAGAGGGAAATTGAAGGCATCTCTCTTTCTCCCTATCCCCACTGCCTTTAAATATACCCAAACTTCCCTATGTGGATCTTTTTTTAAAAAGAATTAATCTTCCCTATTTACTAAAGTCATAACTTTTCAGTAATTACCAATAAAAGGATACATGTATAGATGATTGCACAACTTAATAATCAAATTCTTGCCTCCAATAAGTTTAACGATTAACTTACTATCACTAAAAGTGTTTGCTGTCTAGTCCCCTTTTTTCAATTATGCATCTACTGAATTATCCTAATACTGTGTTATCTATATATGAGCAATTCTTCATATACTTGAGTGTTATGTTTTTTATTTTAGGGCCTGATTTTACTGTTCTGTCTCACCTTGAACAGTACCTTACTATACCATTAGTCCATTGAATTAAACAGATAGTACTTGTATAGTAAGGAAGTACTCGAGATGAATAAAGGTAGCAGAGTTGGGCCTTTAGTCATTTAATAAGGGTATTTTGAAAACCTTGAAGGGTTGATTTTACACAGATGGGTAAAAATATAAAGGATCTACCATTTGTAGTTTGAAAAATAAAAGCTGAGTATCTTCAGTTTAGAAAAGTTGAGTGCCATATATACCTGCAAATTACTCTTAATGGCTTTTTTAAAATGGTTCTTTCAATGTAAAATTCATATTTGCAAGGTTTTTTTAGGTCTTCAGAGAGTGGCTGTTTCCTCTGAAATCAGATGAACTTCTCTTCTCTTTACATTTGTAATGAGTTTGAATATGTTATGGAGAAAGTGGCTTACATATAGATGCACCACAATTGTAGTCATCTGTTAACTTTTTGCACAGTGGAACACCTAATTCCTTTATCCAGATTTTTCCATGCCTATGGGCATAGACATGTCTTTTCATTTAGTAGAGCTGTCTCATTCCTCTGGAATCCATTTAGGTTATAACTGAGTGCTTGAAAGCTTTCATTGCTAACAGCGTCTATTTAGAAACTTGATGGACTGGTAATCGGAGCTAAGCAGGTAGTGTTCCTTTTGAATTCAAGGCAAGTTGAGGACAATTTTGAAGTGGGTTTGTATGCTGCTTGCTAGCTCTGCAAGACTGTGGCTTAGCCTCTGTCATATATAGCTGAGATTTTTCATTTGTCTTTGCTTTCTTTTAAAAACTTTGATTGAATCCCCTTTTTCATGGTTGGTTTGACTCTCCTTAGCACCAGCTCTCTAAAAACACTGCATTAGCTTTTTAAGTATTTGTACCAGGAAATGCTGAATTGAGATTGTGGTGGGAAGTATAAGAATACAAAACCTTTATTATTAAGGTTTGATGGGGATATAGAAATCGTCTCTTTGAGTTTTTGTGATTTAGCTCAGATTTGCTTTGGGTTTTGTTTTTCTTTAAAAAACACCCCCATGTTTCCATTCCAAAAAGACATGGTTTAACTTTATATGCAAGGCAGGTAATACAGAGACTGAAATTATATTGAGAAGGCCTGTAAACCCAGTGTGCTAGAGCTATCCACATTGAGGTATTTTATTGTCCATCCCACCAATGTTCAATTAAACAGAAATAACATGGTGAATTAAAAAAAATGTTCAATTAAAAAAAACCAAACATATGCATGTGCATGATACCCTGTGATTTGAAGTGGTAAATTCTGTTAAGTTTCCACCTGTAAGTATTTGGTTCCATTCTTCCCCCTCTCTATATATTATATACTGCAATATAAAATCACAGGTCCCAGTTTTCAAACTTCAGTGCCTAAAGTTAGGGATCAAAAACCTTTGTTAAGTACTTAATTAGAGTGATTGGATTGAAAAATATGCTTAGCACTTACAGATGCCATTGTAGTTAATGGGGTCTACTCACCTGAGTGAGGGTCTACCAGCATGTTTGTCATGACACAACCAACTGTACCTTCACGAAATTCAAAATAAGACTCTTAACTCCTTCAACAAGGAGTCCAAAATGAATCCATGGGGACTAACTGATCCCTGAGCTTTAATATTGAATTGGAAGCATGTAATAAATGCCTAATTTATTAGTATTCTTTGATGTTTCACTGTATGAAAATTGGATTTTTATAGCCTTCCGCAGGAAGTTAATAAACTTACCATCTATGGAATCTGCATGGCACTTCTATTTTAAAAATGGTTATAATGTTCAGCTTAGTTCCTTTTTCAGGATAATTAATGTCACTCTGTTGCATCTTCATGGTACTTTTTTTAACAACGTTTGTACTTTATTTCTGTTGCGATTGGTTGTGATTCATTTCTTGGAGCTACAAAATTTATTACTGAGCAGTCATAACTTGGAAAGGTAATGAGGAAGCAGTCAGTGTTTCTGCAACAGGGGGAAGTGCTTCCCATCTTCCCTCACAAGATGACTAGCCCTTCAGGGGATGATGGGTGCAGCTCCCCGTGTGACAATTAGCTTGCCTCCCTCGTTGAAGAACATAAGCAAAGTCACAAGACTGTTGGATCATGTGGCTGAAATCAGGCCACCTGGGAGGGAGGAAAATTGAGAAGCCTCTGGGGAACCAAAGTGGAGGAGAGGGCGGCAGACAGCCTGGAGAGGAGAATGGAGGAAAAACTTCTGTCTACTTGAATAATCAGCCTGCCCGGGAAGGAGAACTATAGAATCCTTTAACCAGAGGGAAGTGTCAAATGCCTGGTCAGGCACCAGGACAGGAAGAGACTTGGGGGGAAAGGCTCTCCATAGAAACCAGGGCCCCAATAGGACAGTCAGAATTCCCTACTAGACCTCAGTGGTAAGCAAAGAAGAAACCAGGAACCTGCAACCCTGGATTGAGGGTAAAAATGAATACCCCAAAAATGAAGAGTTTAGGCCCAAAAGGCCTAAAGATTTAATAAATTGAGCCCCAGGAAGGGTAACTAGAAGTCATTTGGACTTTGAACATGTTACTGAATGGATACATTACTGAGCGAATGTGGAGGGAACTTCAGGAGGAGTGTTTGCAAGACAATGCATGAGATGAGGAGGTGTGCTCTGGGAGAGGGCTCTGCTACAATGTATGCATTTGTGAATGGATGGATGTGTAGGTAATTGGGAACAGCTGCAATGTTCCTTAACAAGGCTGTCATATAGAAAAGTAGTATTGAGGAGCCCATCCACTCTGACTGACAGCTGTGTTTTGGAGATTTTAGCTAACACTATTGATAAAACGGTGTGGCTCTTGTACATATATAGAGCCTCTCTGATGACATCCTTGGAACTTGAGAACAGGTTCATGCTTCTGTGTAGTTACTCTGGATCCACGCCACAGGATTTCCATTGAATTCCCTGGCTGCAAAGTCAATCTAAGCCATGAAGCTCCAGATAGCCAGAGTCAGGATTTTCCTCATGCTGTACATCTAACTTCTTAAAAAAAAAACAAATAAATAAATTAATCATAAAGTAGTAACAAGTGAAATGGCACACTTCATATTACAGAAACCTGAGGAAAGCATTGTACTGCAAAGATGAATACAGTATGGAGCTAATTTTCAACATTATTTGGAAGATTGTTGAATTACATATGCATGTAATATGCGGTGGAAGACTTCACAGTTTAAGTTTCTGATAATCCTGAAAGTGGATCCATGTAAATTTCTGGCAGCTAACACCTATCCATTTCTCTAAATAAACAGCCTTCTCAAATATATTCCTGGAAAATCAGGAGCAGCACGCAACAGCTGCTTTGCAACTGTTAACATTCCTAAAGGAGTGTTTAAAAGAGAAATTGATTTAAGGAAACAATGGTCATGAGCAGTTTATATCGTTTACAAAAAGGCAAGTGTTTGAGTCCGTTAGGAGTCAAAATATGCTAAACAGGATAAACTCTTATTGTAGTCATCTTGGATAGAATGAAGGGTCCTGGATTAACAGCAGTGGGAAATGAAGTCATCTTTATACTAAGTAGAATATCAATAGTAAATTGCACACTACCTTGCCTTGATGCTTCAACAATGTTGTTGTAGAAGAATCATGTGTTGGGGCATCATCAGCAGAGTTTGAATATTTTACCTTCAGCACTGAAACAGAGATCTTCACCATTTGAGCTACCTTGCTTTTCTTCATTACCAGCTCAGTCTGTATTGCAAAGAGCAACCTAAAAGTACCATATTTAAAAAAATAAAAAAAATCTCCACAGTATGTTAATTATAGTAATAAAAACTTCAGTTGTCAACAAGGTTATCACAGTGCTTTAGTTTAGAAAAACAGAAATATTTTCTTTTAATCACAGGAGCATTTAGAGGCCCTAATCAGAAGCAGTACAAGCATCTAACACACCGTGTCCCTCACAAAAGTGTTTAAAATCTCACGGATCAATTCAACAAATAGACAGAAGGATTTTGAAGTAAGAGTGAGACAGTTATGATTAAAATCAGTAGCAGCTGTCATAGTAGGATAGCTGAACCCTATAACTAGGCCTTTTCAAGCACCCAACCCCTCAGAAGAAGGAAGAGAACTTTTCTTTTATATTATTATCCCAACTGCCAGTAAATGAACCTGTGTTCACTGCCATTTTCTTTAATAACTTTTATCTGTTCACTGAAAAGACAACACTATTATCCATAATACAAGCCAGATGTTTCTTCTATCACTATTAGGAAACAAGGCTATATCTCTGTTCCTGTAGTTCCCATCTCTAAACTAGACAAGACTTGCCTCAAACTAGTTATCCTTTTTCTCCAGACCAAGATTCCCCTGTATATATTTGAACTCAGTGGATGGGTCCGTAATCCAATGCTCAATCTTGGATCATTGATGTAGATTATTGAGTCACCCGATCCCTCGATACATCAGTGATTTTCTAAAACCATATTAAATATAGTTATGCCAACATCAAAATGGATGACTTCTGGCTATTATAGGAACCCCCATTGTCATTTGTAAAATTATTCTGTGAAATCACAAAAGTCATAAAACCTCTGATAAATTATTTGCTTTCCTTTCTCTTTCTCTTTTTACAGAGTACTTTAGGGCTTCTTGTAAACCTCCATTTGTTTCAATGCATTTTGTTCACTACAATAACACTGTTCTTACTGAACAGTATTCAGTGAAAATGAAGACTGTCTTGAAATGTAGATTAGAACATTAAATCTTCTATTGTGACATCCAGTTCGTTACCCTCCAGGTGTACTATTCATAAGTTAAGCTCTACAGTGCTTTTAAGAACTCAAATAATTGATTGTTCATATCTTTAGTCCACTGATGAAACTCTTCTTTTCCTAAATTGGAAAAGTAACCCAACTGACAGATTTAAACTTGTTGAGTATCATAGCTCCAAAACCAGCCTATTTTACTTATTTTCTCTTTCCTTTTTCTTCTTTGCTCTGCTTTTCTGAAATATCTGATATAGAATAGTTTCTACAAATCCAGATCTTCTAACAAAATTATCTTTGTTTTGCTGAGCTCAGAAAAGAACATAAAGTCAAATTCTGAATCCGAGTCTACCAGCCCTTCCCAGTTTTCCCAGTAACTTTTTCCAGCTTACCCAGTGCTGGTTAATTCAGTTGCATTGCTAGTGGGATATATGAAGACATGAAATTGCACTTTCACATGCTCCAAAAAGTTGCTAAAGAGATGGAATAACTTTGTCATGGTCACCATGTCCCTTTTCTTTTTTTCTATTTCTCACATTCTCCTATATGTTGTTACTTTTCTAATGGCAACATGTCTATATGAGCATTATGTCATCCCTTTTTGAAGTGATTTCCAGTTGTATACACTAGAAAATAATCTAAACAATTTTGGAGGTATCTTACAAGTGGAAACTCAAAAACAGTACAGAGTAATTCCTGTGTAATAAGTCATTTGTATTTGAGCAAGTTGTCTTTTGACTTTCCTTGCATATTCCCATTTTGCTCTTCATTCTAAGCATCCACATTCTATAGAAACTGATACTTCTGCCAGCTGTGACAATACCACTGCATGGACCTTACTTATCATTCTTTTTGATTGATTGATATAGATTGTGTCTGGGGGCTAATTCAAAACCCATCAAAGTCAATGGGTGTCTCATACAATGGGTCAGACTCGTACTGCTCCAGAATTGTGTGAGATTAGATAGCACTAAAGAGTATATTTCTCTATTCACAACCTGGGCAAAGTCAGTGCAAGCTTCCCCACTCCTCTACCAATGTGCCTCTATCCTGTTCTGGTGGGACCCATTCTAAGTGTGAGATGATGGTTAAATTGCCTTTCCTTTTGGTTCCTAACCCCTCTGCTGAGATTGCCTGCAAACAAAGCAACGTATGCAAAGCATGATGGCTTTTTATGATAGGATGGGGAAAGCCTGGGGTCATCAAATCATCTTACATAGGCCATGAAAAAGCCATTGGATTTTTTGGAATGACTTTTATCCATTACCAACTATACTCAGGTTTGTGACTTGGCGACAAAAGACTCACATCATACAGTTCTCCAAATGCAGGACTTTGAAGATTTAAATGTTTTACACACTAGTAAAAATAATTTGAGCTACCCTTGTGTTATAATTATCTTGTCTCTGGGAGAATGTGTGAGAAATGTTATTCTGATTTTTTTTTTTTTTTTTTAAAGAGCCAACATTTTCAAACATAGATGCCTAACATTAAACACCTAAAAGGGTGTGGCTTTAGAGTTCATTCAGAGTTCAAACAACAAAAATTCCTGGCCATTTTGAATTAGGTGCCTAATTATGGATGTAAGTGTCTAATTGTAGGCAGACAAGTTTGAAAATTCTCACCTGAAGCTGTAATCAGTTTCTTAGCTTCTGATAATCAGGTTTCCATGATGTAAGAAGAAACTAAACTTTAGTTATGCCAAACCTTAATTATGGAGTGGGTACTACAGGTCTATGAGGGGTATTAAGGTATAATGGGTATGACAGGTCTATAATGGATGGGGGCTACAGGTATAATGGGTACTACAGGTCTATAATGGGTGGGTTCTACAGTAGGTACTAAAGGTCTATAATTATGGAATGGGTACTACAGGTCTATAATGAGTCAGGTGAAAACTTTACTGAAAAAAACAACAAGCTTTTAAACTCATTTGAACAAACACACTGAGGGAACACTAATGAAGACAATGAACAATGGTCACTAATCATGGCTTCATGTCTGGCATTGAAATAAGGAAGCAAAGTCCTTTGTTTTGGAATTTGAATATACAAGAAATATGCATTAGTGTTGAAAGAAAGCAGCCTCTGTTTTTCTAAAACCAGACTCCAGAATGGTTTAACACTGATTTAACCATACTGGCCAAATTCTACTCTCAGTAACACTCTGTAAATCCAGAATAACTGACTCAAGTCATGAAATCAGGACAGTATTCCCATGTAAGTGAAAACAGGATTTTGCCAAATGAGTTTAATATTTACTCCAGCTATCAAAGCTGATAAAATTCAAAGTTTGTTGTGCCAGATTTTCAGCTGATGTAAATCGACAATTTGACTTAAATGGAGCTCCACTGATTTATGTCAATTTATGATTGGCCTATAGTGTTCTTCATTACCTTAAACTACTCTCATGATGGAGGTCATTTTGCATCACCCTTCACTCCTTTAATTAACTCCAAATTCATTGCCTTCTGATACATCAGGAAACTACTGCACACTGAAGTTGGTAACCACTCCAATTTCTACAAGGACTCTCCATTAAAGCATTTGTAGCACATATGCTAATCTTCTAGATTTCTTCTTGTATTCAGAGGTTGATTTTATAATAGGATGTGAGAGTTACTTTTGCACCTCTTAGTCTCGGTTACCGTCCTTGGGGATGTTACATTATGTAGAAAAATCAAGTGTTCTAGCAACCAAAAATGTGCAGAATGGTTCCCCCGGCCCTGCGCAAAGGGCAATTCAGATTTTTCTCTAACATCCATTTTAACACACTGTGGTTGAGATGACTGCTTCTATTAGGGTATTCAGACAGGTATTTAATTTGTTCAAAATCTGGCCTAAATGGGCAGAATATGAATGGCCTTCCCCCTCCCCCACTTCACAAACCCTTTTGTTTGAATGGGGCTGCTGTCATATAAGCAATGGGGTTTAAATTGAATAGATGTGTTAGTCATACTTGTCACACCCCAGAGCTTCAAAGCAAGTGGTGTAGGAACTGCACTAAATTAGAGCATCCCAATATTCTTGTGGTTCTCTTACTGCATCTCTTCTCCTGTCCACTCTGCTCTGCCAGTGACACCAGCCTTGAACAGCATTTGTCCACTTCTCCATTCTTTCTTCTCTCAGACATGAAAAGCCTTACCAGAGCTAATCAGTAAGGCCACTGCTTTCTTCAGATCTCATATTTAGACCCATTTTGCTGTGACATCTACAGGAAATCAATTAGCTGACCAGTGATGATCAGGTTGAAGGCGAAACTCAGATGCATTATACTTTTTTTTATTAATAGTTAGGTTTGGAAGGATTACATTTTTATTGGTAAAGATGTCAGTGAACATTGATTACACTGTATACACACAAATCGACAAAGATATTTCCATCGATAATTGAAATGTACAGACTAGGCTAAATAAGAAAAATGCTGCCTGGGAACTTAGAGTTTGATTTAAGGGTATTATTACTATGTATATTTTAATGTGCTGTTGACCATTTGTTTTAACAGTTAGAAAGCTTTAACTTTCTGAATCTCATTGTCTACTGTCATTAAATAATTATTTTGACCCCTCCATAATTCCCTCGACTGTGAAGATTTAAATAAATAAACATCTAAAATGCATTAAAATAAAACTTGGATATCTATCAAAAATTCTGCCAAGCCTATTAATAGTTTTGAAAAAAAATTCTCCTATTTTGAACCCAATAAATTGTGATTCTGTCCTCTTCCCTTCTCTTGTCTCGCTGTATTTTGTGACACTTTCAATTTCTTGTTTCAAATCAGATTGTATGCTTTTGGAGGATGGACCTATTTCTTCCTAACTCTGGCTCTTCCACTTCCGTTGCTCAGTAGTGCTCCTGCACTTCCCAGTAACACCTGGAGTCCAGATTTGGTAGGGTCTCTCAGCAATGGCTTGATTTCCCCCTCCCTCTATTGTTTCTACACCATAACCTTCATTTTTCTCAATTTTGAATCTAACACAACTTTTGACGGGTACAACCTCTCTTCTGTAATCTGGCGTCAGAATAGAAGTTGTTCACATTCTGTCATTTTTACCAAACGTAAGTAGTACTTTATTCCTCTATAAACCCCATTGATTTTGGTGGGCCTACATATGGAATAAGGCGCTGCACAGTGTAAAGTAGTAGAATTTGTCCTAGGATATGTAGAAAAATGTTTTACAAATTGCTGAGAACAATAGTTGTAGCACAGGACTCAGTTCTGAATGCAACTGAGCAAAACATTTAAGTATTGCTTAAAGTTTAAGCATATGCCTTCATGCTTTGTTGGACTGTAGTTCAGTCCTTTGTAGGATTAAACCCATAGTCAGTAGTGCCTTCCATCACTGTTCAGGGCAGGCTGGAGCGTGAGGCTACCTCGTATTGTGTTTGTTTCTCTAGGAACTAGAGGATTTGAGAAAACCACAGGGATTTGTCTGTATCCAACAGCCTGAGAAATCTCTTCATATTCATCACCCACAAGTACAATCTCTTCTCTACCATCAGAGATTAAATAAACTATTCCCTTATAGTCATTTTAACAGACAGAGATTGTCACTTCCTCTTCTGCTACATTTTTATCTGGATTATTGAATAGAAGTGTGCCATTGGTAATGACCAAAGCTGGTATTATACATGCTAGCTTTTGCTGGATTCTATCAGAAGGAGATTATTTTTTAAAGATTCAACCAACTGTTTATATTACAGAAAACTGTCCTTCATTGTCTTCTGAAACCTAAATTAATTTTTTTGAGGTCCCACAAAGCTTGGTTTATTTTATTTTTTTCTTAAATAATTGTTGTCCAGTTCTGCACTGCCTGGCTTCAAGGACAAGAAGTAGAAGAATACAGTCTTGTGACACTCCCTATCTGCCACTGAAAGCAACATAAGAACTCTTTGAATGTTTAACTGAGATCAAAATTCCTTTCTTAGCCAGGACTTCCATGCATTTACCTGAGGTAGATTTTGGCCCCTGGACTTTTTGTTTAGGATCTTTCTTTTCAAACAAAAGGCTTTTGAATTTCTCTAGTAAAATCAGTAGCCAAAGGGAGTGAAGCCCCTCCCCCCAGCCCAATAATCTGTGTTATTCATCC
Organism: Pelusios castaneus; assembly: GCA_007922175.1. Taxonomy (NCBI): domain Eukaryota; kingdom Metazoa; phylum Chordata; order Testudines; family Pelomedusidae; genus Pelusios; species Pelusios castaneus. The sequence continues at coordinate 29,925,410 of ML685767.1, forward strand.
TATTGTACAAATTGCTATTAGATTATGAAATGTGGTGGATGAGCTTTAAAGTTTTTAATTTTCTCTCAATAGTTTATTTTTAATTAAATTGGCAAGATGTCAGTTATCTTAAATAACTAAATAAATTATGTGTTCATTTAGAAGGGCTACCCTGAGGCTTAGTACCAGTTGCACACATTTTGACAAATTTTAGGCAGAAAATCTCTCTTGGGAGTCCTGCTCTCTGTCATTTAAAAGCTTTTATAATCATTTAGTCCAAAATGGTGATGTAGGCTGGAGTTTGAATCCATGGCATATTGCTATAATGCTGCATTAGCTTAATCCTTCATTTTCTTGTCACTTAAGGATTTATCTTTATTCGCAGATTCTCTTATCTGTTGTTTTTAAAGTATTTTAATGCTAGTAGTTAAAATCCCTTTGTTTATGGCAATAAGGCACCATTCAATTTGTGAACTTTATAAAACCAACCTCTGCCAATTTTGCTGTTTGAGAATAGCTGTAAGGAAGTGTTCCCACAGTAATTACTTATTCCAGAGATGTTTGCTAAAGAATGAAATAAGGGGAAAGTGTATAAAATGACTGTACACCAGCAGAGGCAAATTTTACCAAGCACCTTCCCAGTATCTACAGAACATTTACTCTCCCCCCAAAGTCAAACCACTACCCTAGCAAAATAGCATTAAAATGTCTATTTTCTTTAATGCAGTTACACATAATGACTTGACAAATATTGACAATTATTTAAGATATTCACATTTAAATAAGAGCTTGGCCAAAAAGGAAATGGCAAGGAAAGAGGAGGGGGAGGGGAGGATTTTGAATAAGACCTCAGCTGCCCATCACTACTTGCTGTGATTGATATGGGTAGTGCCACTCATTTCTAACACCCATTCATTTGCATTGAAATAGGGAAGGAATGCTGAGATAATGAAGAAAGGCAACATCAATAAAACGATAAATTAGGCAAAATCAAGCTGTTTTTGTATTTCTCATGGAACTTCTTTCTGGTTTCTTTTTTTTTCTTTTTTTAAATGTCTTGAATTTTTATCTTTTTAGTTAAAAAGGAAACTTGAGATAGGAAGGAAAAGGGCATGCTATTTTCTTTCAACTGTGGAGATGAGCCAAGAGGAATTGCTGTTTTGATTATTATTATTATTATTTAATATTTATATTATTATTATTGCAGAACCCATAATACCCAGTCAAGCTTTATGCATAGCAATGTGAAGACTTTAGTAGGGTCAGTGTTTCATCCATGGCCACTACCTCAAATTCCTCCTGGCCTCAATTTACAAAAGTGACTAACAAATTTGGGTGACTCCATTTTGAGCTACTTAAAAAGTGTTTGATGTTGAAAAAAGTGCAGAGCCACCTCTCCTTGGAAAATCAATGTGAAATCCTGACACTATTGGGATTTTCTCCCACGAAAGCTCATGCGATAAATAAATCTGTTAGTCTTTAAAAGTGCCACAGGACTCTGTTGTCCTCCTGACACTATTGTTAGTTGAGGTATTGCCCAAGCCCCTTTATGGTGTTTCAAGTTGGACATCCAAAATCACTGCTCAGTTTTGAAAATTTAGGGTGGTGATAAAAGAAAATTGATACACAGTTTGTGTGTGTGGAAGGTGGATAAATACAACCAAATATTTAGAACTTTATATATATATATGTGTGTTTGCATTTTTGTTTTTTTTTTATAAATAGTTAGCTGTTCTCATTTACTTTTAAACCTAGCCATCATCTGGATTATCTCTTATTGACATCGTGGAAGAAGTAGGTCTTAAGGAGAAGGGTCCTTACTGATTTCTTCTCTTTCCTTATTAGGAGCAAAGGTTTAGGGGAAGGCTATCTTTCAAATGCTAATAGTGTTATGTGCTTGATCTTATTCATAAAGATAGTGCCACATGAATAAGAATGTGCCAGGTCAGGATTTTGTGTGAGGTTTTTTTCTCATTCCAACAGGTGCTTACTCCATGTGATGTTCCCGAGTGTTTGAATTGTAACATCTATTTTGATTTGCTGTTACAGCCTGACCTGATCCTATTTCGTACACTTCCTTGCATTTAATTTCCTCCCATTCTGCAAGTTTCCCATCTTCAAAGCATCTGACAAAGTAGGATTTTCTCCCATGAAAGCCCATGCGATAAATAAATCTCTTAGTCTTTAAAAGACTAAAACTCTAAGGACTCTGTTAGTTTTACTGGATATACATGTAAGCTTTCGCTATTGAGGACAAAGAACAACTCCAAGTTTGATGTGTTTTGCCATATATACACCTGGATATTTTATTCATGAAATAAAGAGATGTGGTCTGCTTCTACTGAAACAGTGGGTCTATGCACATGAAGAAGGCATGTGGGATGTGGACCAAAGTCTATAGCTGAAACTGGCAGCCACCATTTTATTGAAAGTGATATTTTCAGAGGCTTCAAACAGTGCTATGCTTGGATTTAATAAGAGCTAGGGCTCACTGTGCTCTATAAGTCCACAGTTAAAAGAAATACATGTGGAATTTCTGTATGACTAGATGTTCAGCTACCTGCTGCAGACAGGAACAGGCAATAAATAAATAAATAAATGAAATATCTAAGATTCGCCCTAGGGTTAGAAAATGTAAGCATTTCCCCTCAATCCAAAGTGTTTGCCTTATTCTGCACAACACAGGATATGTGATAGAAGCTTACCCTTCTGGTAACACCTGGAATTATCTTATTGAGCCAAATGGATTTTTACTTTATTTTATTTCAACTTTTAAAATGTCAAATATTGTGGATATTTTAGAGGATGAAGTTGAGGAGGAATAATGGAGAATAGTAGAGGATGATTTTTAAGTCAGAGGACTAGATGAAAGGGCAACCGAAGCCGGAATTTGACTCTTTATCATTAATAGTCATGCATGAGTGGTAAGGCACAGAACTTGACTTTCAGATCACATACTGAATGTGCAATGATGGCATTTGGAAAAACTATGGTCTGCATCCTCTGCACCTGTTCCAACTGAGTTTGCTCTGTTAATGGGGCAGCTGAGAGTTCTTTCCTAGCACAGAAGTCATCAGGTAGCACAAAACCAACATACCTAACTCTTACTATCACTTTTTTACCACTCCCTTCAGCTCAGCTGCCCAAAGTTTAAAGTTGGTGTAGCTACAGACTGAACCTCAAATTTCTATTTGTAAACTGTGATCTGGGATTGTTGCAATGCAAAATGCCATGCTACCTTTTTAATAGAATTGTCTTTCATGATAGAGCTTCACCTATTAAGTTTAAATGCTGATTAAATAGTTTTATTCCTAATTGTCAAAATATTTTGAAAGCAGGATACTAATTGCATTACCTAGAAAAGCTGGGCTCCCTTACAGTTTTTACAAATGAAGGGCCATTTTCTTGCCATTCCATTTAATGTTAGTTTAACGGCAGGATATGATGACCTGCCGTCACTTTTCCACAAGATGGCAGCTGTCAGTAGGAGGATCACGGTTTAGAAACTATTCTCACCATGTGAATGTCTAGTTTTACTGTGCTGAACTAAGTGAATGTGTTTTTCAGCAGTGCTTGTTTTTTAGAGCTTGGTTTTAAGTACCTGTCATAAAGACAGACAGAGCCTCTGTCTTTGTTGTGAAGCAAAGTGATCTCTTTAATCAATAGAGATTACTCAGAAAACGGATGACTGCTGGTTCCAACTGACCTGCATACTGAACTCTGAGATCCACACTCATCTGTCTGGCTGAACTCTGACTCTTACTTTGCATTTTACTTCTTGTTATTTAAAAATGACATTTGTCTGTCAGAAACGCAACACGAGCAGTAGCTATAAAATACTGCCTAAGGATGGAAATGCTACTGAGACGATTTCACAATTGAGTTAACTTTCCTTTTGCAAGGGAAATACTTTACATAGCAATTGCTTGAAAACAAGATGCTGTGTGTTTCCATTGCACTTTCCTGTTTTTATTTTAATTGGTTTTGTAAACATTGATCTAGTGCCAGATCAGCTTTTTTGAAATCTGCGTGACTGCACTGCACGTTTAGCTCACTCCATTTTAATATTTTGCCTGATTTTTGAAGGTAATAAGGCACAATTATTTTTGATTACATAATGTTGTATTAACTAGCCAGAACTGAGAGAGGAACAAAACCATAATCAATTGTGCCTATGTAATTTTATTATTTTTCAGCATTGCTGGTGCCTTTACTACAGTGCATTATGATAATATTTTGTTGCTGTAAAGAAAGTTAGATTGCAACGTAATCTCTCACTAGTATGTCACACTTCAGACTCCATCAGATGATCCTAGGTTGGTCTTTTAACTAATCAACAAGAAAAATTCTTAACTCAGAACTTTAGCTGGTATGCAGTGCATAATTTAATTGCCAGAAGCGATCATTTATAAAGGAAGATTCTTCTTCAGACAGTCACCATCTTGTAGGAAAATGAAGTCAGGCAACATCCTGCTATCAGTCTCTGCAGATTTCCCACTGAAGTAAAAGACAAGGTTTTTGCGAAACTTGATAACAGCCTGATTCACCAACAACTCATCTTAATTAAATCTCTGAATTAAGGGTGATTTAATTTCCTTATTAAATAGCAAGGGAATAATAAGAATTAATTCCTCTTAAATTAAATCCCCTTCATTTTAAGGGGAATGAATTCTTTGCTTCCTGGTGAGTATAGCAGTCTTGCCATAGGTACCTGGCACGTATGCATGCGTGCACACACACAAAGAGTTCACCTCCATTGCAAGCTAATCTCCTCCCTCCCAAACTACAACCTGCACCTTCCACCAACTTAAGTCATAACAGTAAGAAGAAAACTGAGCAAGCTAATCTCCTCCTTCTCAAACAACAACTTGCATCTTTCACCAACTTAAGTCATAACAGTAAAAAGAAAACTGAGCAAATGCTAATCAACATCTAGAAAGATCACTAGTCAGCTACATCCAATGCAATGCAATCAACAAACAGCTACCTCACAGGACACAGCCCATGATAAACAATAGTTATTTTGCTCAAAACTGGTCATCACAAGATGTTTGATTAATAAGCCCTTCATCACTGACTAACTGAATCTGCAGGATTTGGTGGTGTTCTACCTCACTGGCACTTCCCCCCCATCATCACCACCACCACCAAATAAATACTCTATTCCCAACATATACAGGAATGGGGAGGGCAAGTGTGGAATAGAGTACTCATTCTTTCTCTTTTTGAACTCATGTGCAGGGAAAGATCGCTGAAACCCAAATCTTTGGAGTGTGTCCTCTTATTGTGAAAGTCTAGAGATGAGATTATCCTGGGCATTCTGTTAATCTCTAAAACTCAGATGACAAGCACTGATTTTTTTTTAGAGGCACTAATAAAGAAGCAAGTAAAAGTTTCAGAGTGCACCTAAGGCACTGAGTGGTAAAAGTCCCATTTTCAAATGCAATTTAGGAGAGGAAGTCTCATTGACTTTCAGTGAGTTCCGGTCTACACTGTTGATGAAATGTGGTGGCAATCGATGGGAGTTACCCAAGCTATGCAGAGTAGGTTGAATAATTCCTGTCATCTTCAAAGCTTTGTTATATGCTCTGTCTTCACTGTGGTGCACTGAAGGGAAATGCATTCCTGTTGACACAGAGCTATGCCACCTGCGGAGGTGGTTTTACTAGATTGACTTCCAAATCGATTGAGAGTGTCTTTACTGCTACTCAGTGGAAATAGATACATCTGTCTAATGGTGACTAATTTACCACTATCAGTGCAGCACAGCCATAGACTGCTCATTCACTTTTGAAAACCAGATTTACATTCTTTGGATCATTTTATCCTTGGACTCCTAAATTATTGAGGAACCACTGAAATTAAGTCTTAACCTCTGAGTCCTGAGTCACTTAGTTGCTTTTGAAATTTTACCTGCTGTCTCATTGGCTTGGGGGATTTAAGCCCCAGCAGGAAAGACACCTCTGATATAATGGGCCAAAGAGCATTTTCCAACTTCTTCATGTTCTCCATTGTTCTCATAGGCAATTTCTGGATTTATACATACACAGACTGCATTGCATTATTGGGTTGAATATAGATACATGAAATGCAAAGAATTCCCTTCTAGAATTACCTTATAAGACCTCAGTATATTGTGAAAATATTTCTATATAAGCATACTATGTCTGTGTGTGTGTAATGATGCTCTCTATGTAACTTATCATGTGTACATAGTAAATTAATATTCATAACTTCATGAAAATGATATAATTCCCCATTATTTGATTTCAATGGAAATACTTGTATAGGGTAGCTTCACTAAAATAAATATAATGAAATGAAGTGTAAGTTTTAATTAGAGCATCAGCTTTACATTATTGATTAGATGTTATAGTTTTTATTTTTGCCTATTTTAACCCAAGTATTTTCCTGTCATCCAAATAATACAGATGGCAGGGCACAGCCAGTCTTTTCATGCCAGTAGTTGTCTAGTGAAGTCTATGAGAACTTTACCCTGTGGTTCTTATAATGTGGTTTATGTTTAAGCCCAGTATCTAGATTTCTTCTTTAACATTACTGGAGCAAATGACTTTCCCATCATCAGGGATGTGAAATTTTGCCAAAAAAAAGTTTGACTAGCATAATATTATGGAACACAGCTTGATTCTAACAATTCTAGTGTTTTAGACCGTCCCTTCTTAATCTTTCTCCATCAACTTTCCCTTTGGTGTGGATTTTGTTATGCCTACATAAAGATAAAGGATATATATGGCTTAATCTATAAACAATTAGTAAAATTATAGTTCTACATAGAGATTATATGATAGTAAGTCAATGTAGATTTCCTAAACTGGTAAATTTACATGATTAAGTTTATGGTTACTTTAATGAATTATACCCTATAACTATGCAAAGTTCTGCAGATTTTCTGCAGAATGTTTTCACCTCACAAATATTTGGCATGTCATTAAAATAATGATTTCATTATTTTTGTTTCTTTATACAGGATAATTTTATAAGGTTTCCCTTTTGGCCTAAACTGCAATTAGCTGTTTCAAAAGATGAGGTAGTCTTTTTAGAATTCATTAATGTAGTCCAAAATGTCTGTGGGGATACTATAAAGCTGCTATACTACATATGCACAAGATCTAGAGCACCATTTTTACTGTTTAACTGAGCTATTCAAAGAAAAATTCCAAACATAGGCCTCAGTCCTGTAGATACTTATGCTGGTGCAAACCCTCGTTGTCTGTGTTGATTCCCATTGAAGTCAGTTTTGCAATGAATTAGACCATGATTCAGGATGTGTTGCTCTAAGCATATAAATTGTCAGTCATTGAAGTCAATGGATTGCTCGTTTGTTTAAAGCTATATACGTGTTAAAGTACATTCCTGAACAAAGGCCTAAGGCTAGTGATCTTTGCTGGATAAATACCAGGAGATCATTTTATTAAAGATTATCAGAATGTAAAAGTACAAGGGGGGTGAATTAAGTTGATATTTTTAACTATAACACTGGGGGGGTTTCACCTTCCTCTGTAGCATGGGGAATGGCTCACTTGCTGGTGGATTGTCTGTATCTTAAAGCCTTTAAATCATGATTTTTAGATTTTAATAACTAAGTCATGGGTTAGAGGTTTACTGCAGGAGTGGGTGGGTGAGGTTTTGTGGCCTGCATTGTGCAGGAGGTCAGACTAGATGATCATACTGGTCCCTTCTGACCTTAGAGTCTATGGCTATGTCTACACTGGGGAATTTAGGTCAACTTAAATAAGTCAACTTTAATAAGTGGACTTTATTAAGTCGACTTAGAGAGTCCACACAGGACTCCTAAGTCGACTTAAAGTGGGCCTTATTAACTCGACTTAGAGAGTCTACAGTAGACTCTCTAAGTTGACTAGTTCAGTCCAGGGAGAGCCAGCCCTGCATGGGGCTGGCTCTCCCCGGGGCAGCAAGCCCCTGAGCGGTCCAGGGGAGAAGGGAGCATGGAGCTCCCTTCTGCCCCAGACCACTCGGCTCCCTTCTGCTCGGGACTTCTCAGGTCCCGGGCAGAAGGGAACCCTTCTAGCAGGGGCTGCTTGGGTCCCGGGGAGAACTTCCCCGGGTCCCGAGTGGTCCCAGCCAGAAGGAAGAGCGGGAGACCCGCCCTCCAGCTGCCGGCTGCTGAGCAGCTGGACCGCGGGTCTCCTGCTCTCCCTCCTGGTCAGGACCGCAGGGTCCCAGCTAGGAGGAGCACAGGGCTCCCTTCTCCCCGAGACCTGCGCTCCAGCTGCCGAGCAACCGGCAGCTGGAGCGCGGGTCCTGGGAAGAAGGAAGCACGTGGCTTCCTTCTTGCTGGAATGGAAGGGACCTGTGCCCTAAGTCGACTAAGTCAACTTAGGGCGTCCACACTGCTTAAGTCGACTTAAAGAGTCGATTTAAGCTTCAAAGTTGACTTTATACGAAGTGTTATAAGGAAATGCCAGTGTGGATGCAGAGTAAATTAAGTCGACTTAAGCATGCTTAAGTCGACTTAATTTACTACTGTAGACGCACCCTATGAGTCTACATTATCATTTCCTGACATCTGAATGCTTCAACATTCATGCTTTTTATTCTTTTAATGTCAATTTTTTTGGGATGGAACTTCTTTTTTTTTTTTTTTTAAGTGACACAAATTCCACCAAATTCAAATATATTTTAGCAACAGAACTGTCTGTTTTGTGCAATATGTATGTCTCAATGAGAGGGAGAAACCTTCCTTCCTTCTACCATATTCTGTATCACATTGAAAAATATAGGACTCCTTCCATTTGCACTGACCTATTTCACAGAAGAAGGTAGGACTTCTTTGGAGCACATCTCTATTCTGTACAAACCCCACTCATTTGAAGTGCCTCTTTCTCTGAGGACTTCCAGTTGTTAGTGGTGAAGGTAATGTGAATGTTCCTAATTTAGTCATGCATTCTCATAACTAATAGAATGTTGGCATACTGGTAAAAGAGAGTATTTCAAAATACACTGCACCGTTCTAGTTTGAAGATATGTATTTGAGTAGTGATGGTGTTCGGCTTCTCTCAGTTTTGAGGAAAGTAAGGGAATTATGTCTCCTTTGGTCACAGGAAGATATAAAGGATTTAGGAAACATCTTATCCCTGTAGACTTGGCCCATAATATATATTGGACTTACAGAATTTAAGAGATCCTTGACTGTGAATGATATCAAGTTGGTTTCAGGTGAACTCCATAATTCATTTTGTTCAAAGAGAAATGTTAATATTACAGTAAATATAGGCAAGATTCTCTCCAGATAGTAGATGTAATGAAGAAAGGAGTTGTCTTGCTGTGTGTGGGGAAATATGTATCTTTCTGATTTTTGTTGTTGTTTTTATTTATATTACTGTAGTCCCTAAGAGCTCTTATCATAGACCAGGACCACATTGTACTATATAACTGTTAGTTGGGACCTCCTTTTGGACATTAGGGTTTTCTGTTTGTGCTAAGAATGTGAGTAACAAAAGGAGCTCTTCAGTGAATGAACAGAAAATATGGATCTGAATTTAGGGCAAGGGTAAAGATTTTGTAAGGAAACTAAAACCTGCACTTAATCTGCTGGACCCATCTGTCTGTTGTGATTTGTGTTGGCAGCTGTTGTGTCACACATTGCATCATAACATTGGAGTACCAATGTCACTTCGTGCGTCTGGCTCAGAAACTCCCTGTGCTATAGAACTCTACCCTGATATACAAAGAGGACTCTTCAGCCATATCCCTGCTGGAGGCCCAGAAGAGCCTGTATCTTTGAGAGCCTATCCTTGAAAGCATGGGGTGATGGCAGCAACTGCCAGGGCTTGGATTATACAGATTTGCCTAACTTTGTGATCGATTGCCAGATCTGAACTTCCTTTTCCCTACACTTGTTTATCCTTTGTTTCAATATTGTGTACTCCAAGTGGTCAAAATGTTTCAAATTTTTTTTTTTTTTTCAAAATTAAAAAACAAGTGACTTCCTTCTTTCCCCCTCATTTTTGTCCAATGTTAGAGCAGACTGAATTTTTTTTTAATTTCAACATTTAAAACTTTCTGAATTTTTGAGAAAAGTTTTCAGGTTCTTTCCCCTTTTCTCCCCTATCAGCTCTGTTATATATATTTGATGGGTAATAAGCTAATGGCATGTTTTTCAAGTGACAGTGATAAAATTGTTGTCTATTGATACATTGGATCTATTGTGAGAAAAAAAAATTGAGATTTTTTTCAAAGTCAGAAAAATATTATGAACTAAAATCAGGAGCTAGATTTGTGGGCAGAAGGTATATTTAAATGTTGTGTCTTCAGTCTCTACTTCTTCAATTCAACTTATTTGTCCCTTGTTTATTGGAATAATAAAGAGCCATATTGTCAGCTGACTTCCGTGAAGCTAAGCCAATTTGCTTTAGTTGAATATTTGTCCCAATATGAATATGATTGCTATATGTTTGTGTATTACATTTAGTGACATACTGCTATGATTCTCCATGTCTTCACTACTCCTCAGGCACACCCTGGATACATGTGTGCTGATGTTAAGACTAGAGATGTGAAGCTGATTTTGTACAATTTTCAGATATTCTGAGTCCAAAGTTAGGATCTCAGAAGCGTGAACTGAGAAAGCTAGAAATAACTGGAAAGATGTAAAATCTGACTGCCACAGAATAGTAGAGTTGTGCTTGATTTGGAATCAAAATGCCTCCAGTTTCAGGACATGCAAGGCTGTTAAAGATGAATTGTTGAATTTTGTGGTGGCATTCAAAATTTAGGACAGTGCCCCCTGACAGTCTGCAGTTTATCATGGACAGAGTACCTGGAAAGCCAGCAACATTAGTTTAGCCAGACAAAGCAGCTAAAATAAAAGTTTTATAGTATGCTAACAGATAAATAAAATAAGAAATGCAAATAGGTCATTGCCACTAAATTGTCTTATTTTCCCCCCAGTAAAAGGCAGCGTCAATCCATACACTTCTGAATCAAATCCCTTTTCTGAAAGTTCTACTTTACCCAAACACAAGTTACTGGGCTGAATGCAG